>MU839085.1:367610-427108 GCA_030685235.1 Copromyces sp. CBS 386.78
GTCGGTCATTACACAAGTGTAAAACTCGGTTGGCGAAAATTTTTTGTTGTTTTTTCAATAACAATTGTTTCGGACACTTTAAATTGCGTCCGTTCGCTTTTTGCCCCCCCCCCCCCCCCCCCCCCAGAGGGCAGAGGCCCGTTCCGGTTGGACCACGACAGAAACAACTGGAGACTGGACTGCGTTGTGCCGTGTCCCAAGACCTGGGCCTCGGGAATGGTATTGTAGGTCTCTCTTTTTCTTTTATGAATCCCTGGTCATCGAGGCGGCAACACGGAGAGACGGAAAGGACGGTGGAGAATTGGGAGGCCGGGGAGGGCGGGGAGACGGGCAGAACGGGGAGGCGGATTGCGGAGAGAATGAAAGTGGATAACGGGCAAATAAGACGGGCCTTTTTCATCATGGCTGATGCTGGCTTGGGTATCCCGTCTGCTGCTATTTCCGTACACCATATGAAGACCATGGTAGAGTACAAGTAGGAGACGCGGACGGCTTCCAACTTGGTGTCAAGTTTTAAGCTTCTTATCACTTTTGTCTCTGAGACTCCGAATATCCGGTTGGACCCCCAGTCCCTTATGCCCAATAATGGGAAGGATAACATCTAGAGCATTGCTCCCGTTGAAGAAAATAGTGATGGGATCCAGAACCTCATCGAGTTCAACGGGGAGAAAGGTGGCAATGCAAGGCACATGAACAAAACCTGAGACCGGCATCGGGAGACCACTCAACTCGTTTCCATCAATGTTGTCCCTTGAAAGGAAGGCCTCGAAATATGGCCTAGATTTGAAACAAGCAGGATGATGGTGATAACCTGGCAGTCTGTATTTGGTCGAATGCATGGGTTTGGATATATTGCCATCCTGATTGAGGGGTTCGCGGGGGCAGGGACCCTGAGGGAGGGAGTTCTGGCTATTGATGCGGTAGAGGAAACACAGCAGAAAGCAGACTTGATTTCATTGTTGCTGAAGATGGAGATGAGGAAATGCAGCAATCACTGTTTGGGCGGATGCTTGACAGGGTGCATCACTCCCCGCACTAACAGACAGCATTGAACAAAAGCAGCTAAAACAGGGGCCCATCTGTTAGTACACGCGATCCATGTCTCCTTCCCGTTCTCTTCTCCACACAAGCCCAGAAATGATCGGCCGCCAGTGGTCGGGTGGCATGCCACTTGCTTGCGGCGCTAAACCCGATTGAGACGCCACTGTGACCCCCATTGAGGAAGAGAAGGAGCGCCTCACGACGCCTCCAACACGGTCCAGGAACCGATTCAACGGCGGAAGGCACGGGAAGGCACAAAATTCAATCGATGTCTGATGAGCAAGTTAAATCTCTTTCAAACGCTTTGACCAACAAGAACCGTGACAGCCACCACCCACAAGAAAAGTTCCATCAGCCCAAAGACGCCACGCATCCGCGGATCTGACTTTTTACTCCCCTGCCTCCCGCTCCCGTTCCTGACCAATTCCGACAACGACAACGACAACGGCAAAGGAGAAGACGCCCTGGACTTTGACGGTCCAAAATCTACTGGCCATGGCGTATTTTTGTCCTCCGTCGTTTGACCTCAATCTGCAGGCCATCGCGGCCGGGCAGCGGCTACATGCTCGTCCTTTTACTCCCTTACCAGGAACCAGGAACTACCGTTGAACATGGTACAATTTCCATCAGTCTGCTGTCAACAACTGCCATACGAGTGTCAACACAAGGATTCAAGGAAACATGTTGACGTGTCGCTCCTTTGCATCACCACCCACTGCAAGCAAGCATGGATGGACATGGTATGGTCATGGACATGGGAATTGGATTGACGGGACTGGAACGGCATGGCTCGCTGTGACTTGGACAGACGACGACGACGGCAACACGGACCACGGGCCACGGGTACCTCCTGTTGTCCCGCCCTTCTTCCATTCTATTCGGAACTTTGTGAGGCTCCTTCGTCCTCGTCAAGGTTCCCGTACCTGCCCAGTCATGAGAACCCTCAAAGGATTCCATTCAGAGCAAGGAAGAACGGCCTGAGTATCAAGTGGGTGGACAAACTCGCTCCCATCACACCTTCACCCTTCGGTCACCATGGCCTAGTATTCGTTCGATCGCAAAGGGGGATGGGCTCTCGTGGATCCTGCCGTGCGACTATCACGGCGAGGATTATCTCGTCTACTCGTCTACCCTTTCCCTTCTTTCCATCAACCACAGGGATCCCTTCCTTCTTTCCCTCTTCACACTCCTCCCATCGCCGTCAAGCTTCACCTGCTTGTTGGATTCTCACTGTCTGGCACGACGTCACTACACCCTAGCATACTCTCTTCGTCCAAACCATTCACACAGCCCCCTGCAAACCCGGACCATACCCACGGGAAACTCTTCGCGGGAAAGCAAGAGATCCATAACCAAGGGATACTTACCAAACACCATCCCTCCAAATAAAAGTGGCTTTCTTGACCGCCGCCGCCGAACCACATGGCGTGGGGGAGGACAAACGATAAACCCGTCCCCTATTATCTATCCCCATGTACTCCACGCCTCTTGTCCATGGGAGAACCCTACTACTGCTGTTCCAGGCCTGCTTCTTCTTGCAGCAGTCGTCGTTGTCCTAGACACCACGAGCTTGTCTGCAAATGTGTCAAGAGCGAACCGAACCCAAAGCCCGGCTCTTTATCAAGTCCAACGCCCGCCTGCCACTTCCATCCATCTCCTTTTTTCGCCTCATGTGTCTCACCACCTGACATATGTATGCTCAGGTTGACTTTCCCTAAAAAGTGTATTATAACTTCTCACAACGACTACGACTCCACACCCAGGGTCCAACATGGCCCCTACTCTACCATCCGTACCGACCTCCTCAGAACTACCTCTACCTACACAAATCATGTGCCTCCCCATTTCAACACCAACGAGGCAGCGTTACGCCAGGCTGCGGGACAACCTAAAGAACCAGACACAACTATGGGACGGCGTGGTGGCAACTCTGCTTGTGTTGGTTGCCCAACTCCTTATAGCTGGCATCGACCTTATGCTGGACGACCATAGTGTGGACTTTCCCCCTTCGATTCTGGCAATGGGTGCCGTATTTGTCGTGACCTCAGCAGTCGGCTGTCTAGTTCCGGGACTCGAAGGGATATACCAGAGGCGTCTGAGCCGCCCGGTAAGTGTCTTAGCCCGGCATGAACTGGCCGAAACGCTTTGGCCTCCTCCCCTCATACTGACATGCGCAGACGAACCTCCTTAACCGACACATGTCTATCGGCTTCACCATTCCTTTCGTTATGATCTGCCGAGGACCACTTGCTGATGCCCGTACCGTGGGGCTGGTTATTGCCTGCTTTGGTAAGACGTTCGTATTGAAGGTTATATAGGGGATATGCTAACACGGACAAGTCCTTACGGGTATCCTCAACACGGCATCGACGTACTTCTTAGCCTTGCCAATCCACTCATTGATGGTCCGATGGACACCACGTGCTCCCACCCAAGAACCAGAACACACCCAAGTGATCGAAGGCCGCAGGGAACGATGGAGTTGGATTTCGAGCAAGATCATCTTGGAGCGCGATTCAATGGCCAGCAGCTTTTCCTTTGGCCTATCTTGCTCTGGTGACGAAAGCGGCTGTGAAGGGACCACCAGACCCCCGACTTCGCTCGAAAAGACTCCACCGACCGAGTCACAGGAGACACCCAAGACGGGATTTCAAGCATGGGTTATTCGAAACCCCATGTTGGTCTTGTGTTGGTTCATGACCTTTACCGTCGGCATTCCGCTACGATACGCGCTTCACCACGACGCCTCGCTGGCGACTTTCCTCCTTTTTGCCACTTGGTTCACCATGCTGGAGATTCAAGCAGCTGTCAAGCGTTCTCAAGGCCTTGCTCCCTGGGTTCGCATCATCCTTACCGGGTCACTCAATGCCGTTCTCTGGACCTCGTTTGTAATGATGGCGTACATCTACCTCGACGCCGCGGTTAGTGACCGAGCTTTGGGCAAGATGCTAGACACTTTGCAGACCAAGACGACCCTCTCCCACCTCCTCCTTCATAGTGTCAACGGTGGAGTCGATGCGGAAGGCCACAAGCTTAATGTCTCCATGGCAGCAGGTGACATTGCTCAGTCGATTCTAAACGCCGGCCTGGTAGCCTGGGGTCTCAAGCTATACGAGTACCGCCGCCAATTGCTCTCCCGCGCCGGTTTAACCGTCCTCATTGTCTCGTCCATCCTCGCCATGGGAAACGTCGCCCTGGGTCCTCTCTTTACTCGCGCCATCGGTCTTGCCCCCGCCTCTCGCAACATCGCCTTCACCGCCCGCAGCGTCACCATTGCGATGGGAGCTCCAGTCATGGCCACCATGGGTGGTGACGCTAGTCTGAATGCCACCATGGTGGTCATTAGTGGGATCATGTTCCAAATGGGACTAGGATTCGGGCTGGGTAGCTGGTTGGAAAAGACAATCTTTTCATGCTTTGTCAAGCAGCAGCAGAATACCGCCGCCGAGAACGCGCAAGACAAACCCGAAGGAGGAGCTAAGACGGAGCCCAAGGCGAGTCAAACTGAGCTTCTCACTGTTCCCCCTGTTCGACAACGGTCCTTTGATCTCGAGGCTCAACGGACCCCTGCGACAGCGCCTGCAGCAACGCCACTCGCACAAGGCCAAGGGATGAATGACCCACATACGGTAGCGGCTGGTTTGACGATTGGTATAAACTCTGCTGCCATGGGTACCGCTTATCTGTATGAGGTCGGCAGCGAGGCGGCGCCGTATTCGGCTTTGTCGATGATGGCCCTTGGGGTGATGACCGTGGGGTTTGCAAGCATTAAGCCTTTGGCGGAGTGGGTGGTGACTAGTGTTGGGGGACAGATGCAATGATTGACTACCGACTACCTAGACGACCTATGAACTCGACAGTTATACACGATACCTACAGGCATGATACATATCAACATCATTACGCTGCCTACCTATGACACAACAGCTACATACGATTACGAAAACCGGATGATCAGAACAATCAGAAACGGAAGATCACAGTATTCCGACATAGGCATCGGAAATTCCCTACAACCTAACCTGCATACACAAGACCTAGCTCCTCTTTGAGAGAGTAGAGCAACTCATTTTCCTACACATTTTTTCTTGTTGTACATACCTCAACTACTTGCATATCTCAGCCGGTCGGTCAAAGGATAACAGGCACAGACAGGAGTGGTAGCACTGGTTTACAGGACAGTCGCCACCATGACCATCACGGACAGGAAATTCAAGAGGGGTCTTTAAAGGGCAAAAGGACAGAACAAGGACAAAGATAAAAGGCAGCCAGCAAGAGCAAATTGGCCAGCTTGGGATTTGCACAAAATGGTTCGACAACGGCTAGGGCACATAAAAGGGACGGAACGGCAAAGGGACGAAGTCATGGTTATGAATGAATCATGCCTTTTACGCTTCACGGCTACGCACGCTCACAGTTACGCTTGCTCATAATCTAACGACGGGAGCTTGGTTAGGGTTTTTCTCTTTTCTATCCTCTCTGACCTGTCAAGGGCAAAGAGTCGGTCGGTATCAGCGATGGATGGAACGGCGTTTGGTTCGCTTTTTTTTTTTTTTTTTTTGTCATCGGTCGGCACGGTACGGTACGGTACGGCACGGCACGGTACGGTTACGAGGGGGTTCGGTCTGCCCCGGCCGGTGTGCGTGCAGTGCAATTTTCTGTTATTATATCACATATCATATCATTATACCCTTTTTTTTTTTTTTTTTTTTTTTTTTTTTTTTTTGAGTAGAAATACCCTTGCGGTTGAGCTATGGCTCCCGCGGTTTTCTTTTCTTGTTTCGGGTTTTCTTTTTTCGGACTGGAATTTCGGAATTTCGGAATTTCGGGCGGATCAATCAATCAATCAATGGCCATTTTCGGCTTGGGGGGGGGGGGGGGGGGGGAAGGCCCGCGAGTCAGTACCTAGGTTGCAACTTGCAAAAGATAGTACAGGATGGATCCATTTCGTCATCATCGAGGCCTCGAGATCCCCCTGAGGTCCCCTGAGCGTCGCCCAGTCACAGCTTTGGGTGGTCGGAATGGATCGGGCAGTATGGGGACTGACTGATTGATACAGATCATCTCGGCAGTTGTCTTGTCTTCTCTGATCTTTGTTGAGGGAAGCTTGGGGGAAAAAGAAAAGAAAAAAAAAAAGAAAAAAAGAAGGGGAGCGGGGAGCGGCAAAGAGAAAGACAGGACAAGACAGGACAGGACAAGACAACAAATAGTATTTCGGCTTGTTAGAGTAGAGGTATTGTAGTACTGGATTAATTAATATGGTTATGTCATAGCATGTCATATCATAGCATGTCATGTCATGTCATATTATGTTATAGCATGTCATACTATGTACATATAGACAAGCAAGCAAGCAAGCTTGATAGTGTCAACTGTCAATATCTGCTCGCACTTGATGTTGAACCATACGAAGGAGGTGATCACGTGAGACGATTGAGTTGATGGTGCGGAATGTCTTGATTGATTGAAGAGAGAGAGAGAGCAAGAGAGGCAATAAGAAGGAGGACACTACAAGGTCCGACTTATATATGTACAGGGTAACCATGTGTGGATCGTATCCACTAGACTAATGCCAAGAATGCCAAGACATGGGAATGGCTTCAACACTTGACAATTACTTCAACTTGTATATTTAGTTTCTTCCATAGTTCCATTGCTTCAGTTCTCTTTCATCTTTCGTTAATATGTATTAACTACTGTAGGACGCTACTTTTGCATCTTCCTTCTAAACCAAATATTTTTATTTATTACTGTAGTAAGTAAGTAAGTACCTAGGAAGGTTGGAGGTGATAAACCTACAAACATACATATATACATACATATATGGATATGCGCTCCAAGAAAACTTCATTGTATTGTTCTCGCTCGACTACCCAAGGTAGGTTTTTCTACTATAAGAGAGGTAGATAGAGACAATAACAATGATACCTTAACAACCAACCCTTGGCGTACTAATAAATGTTCAAAAAGGAAAAAAAGTTTGATGTTGTTCCAAGCTTTCACGCTTCTTTCTCACTTTGTTTCGTCTCTGCATGAATCGTTTTGTCTCAAGTGTGAAATATTTTATTTTTTTGGTCTTTCTGCCTACTTTTCCTGTCCGGTTGGTTACTTTTTTTTTTTCCCCGTCCGCACTTGGTGTGTGTGGTCCGTAGTACCAACTCAGATATCCATCCCTCCCTGCCTGCCTGCCTTCGTACTGCGTAACAATAAATCCGTCATCGCGCCACATTTGTCGGGGCCGACATAAGTTCGCGCTCCAATAAGTGGTGCCTGTCTGTCTGTCTGTCACAGCTCTGAACCCTCTCCTTTCGTACCTCCCTTCCTCCGCAAGCGCCGCGCTAGAAGCAAACCCTAATCGTCTTCCCTTACACTGTCATCCACGCTCTCTCGCCGCGAGTTCATTCCCATCCAGGTCGTAGTGGTCATTATGTATTGTTGTTTCGCATCGGGATCCTACTCGAGCCTGTGTACCGTTCCCGTGTTGTTGTCAGCAATTTGTCCGCTCGTTCTTGGTCGGGTCCGTCGTTTCCCCAGTCTCGTTCATCCCCTCGGCTTCTTCTCGTTCTTGTTCTTCTCGCTGCTGTTTGTCACTCGGTATCGGTAGCAGCAGCCGTAACGGTGCACCACCAAACAACCGCCACCAACACCCCAAACACCCCCCACCACATCCACATCCACATCCACCTCCAGTTCACCCTCCTCCGTCTCCTCCTCCTCCTCCGTGTAGTAAAAGGAATGTCGACTAACCGTTCAATCAAATGCAACCCACTGGCCGTATCCACGATCCCGCTGATCTCACCAGGCTTGAGCGCGAACGCCGCATCCTCAAACTCCTTTTGCATGTCGCCGCGCCCAAAGTAACCCAAGTCGCCCCGCTTCCGGGCAGAAGAGCAGTCGGACTCGGTCAGGGCCAGCTCGCCCAGCGAGATGGAGCCGGACTTGATGCGCTGTTCGAACTCTTCGAGGATCTTGCGGGCTTGCTCTTTGGTGCGGGTTATTTCGGACTGTTTTAAGTTGTGTTAGTATTGAAAACGAGCGCAGCGAGCAGCCCTCCGCAGGAGCCTTCCCGGAGGGACCGCCGGAGGCAACACCAACGCCTAGCACTGCCGGCAAATGAAAGGGATGGGTAAGAGGGGGAAAAGGCGTACCTCACGCCAAGAACTCGGCCTCCTGCTCTGGTTATGCTTGACGAGCAAATGCGCACACCTGATCTTTCCTTGTGGTTGTTGTTGTGGCTGCTGAGCTGGAGGCGAGTGGTACTTGGCCATGTAGATCTTGAGCTTGTCGACGTCGGTTCCGGAGGGGGGCTCCCAGCGGGAAGTCTTGGTCGCGCTGTTGAAGTAGTAGGGCAGGTTCTTGGATTGGGAGTGGCGGACTTCCCAGTCTTCGGGGAGACCGGTTTCGACGGTCTGGAAGGGGGAAGAGTTAGTTCGGTGGTGGGAGGAGGCGCTGGTAATGGGGTAACTTGCGTTGGACATGTTGACGGTTGGTTGGTTTTATGGGTGAGCGTGATCGGTTTGGTGAGTGGGTTCTGAACGGAGAGAGAATGGTTCGTGGTCAGTAAGCTGGTCGTCAAGTAGGTAGCCCACGGGGAGAACGAGGGGTGTTCAAGTAGGGAATACGAGGTGCGCTTCCTTTGCGATGGTGACCAGGTCCAGAGTGAATCAACCAGGATCGCAACGTACCTCGATTTGCGCAAGTGAGGCTTCAGTAGTGAAGTTGGAAATGCGACAGAAAGTAGAGATTGAAGACGAGAGAAGTTGGCAGTGGGAGAATGCAACTTTTTAGATTACTTGGGGGAAGGAAGAACACAGCAATGGAGCTCTTATCAGGGACGTCAGTCAACGGGATCCACATCTCACAAGGCACAAAAAGCGGGGACATTCTTCTGGGGATGGACGGCCGGGCGGGCGGGAGTCGGGGACTGGGGAGCGGGGTCAAGGTAGGTACCGCACCGCCTTTGTTCCGTGATTGGGGATTCGCGGGGAGCTGTCAGGGGCACCATCTTGTTAGTGTGATGGTGTGGCAGCCCCTTCGAGATGTCCTCATGTGCCACTCGTCCGAGTCGGATGAGGTTGCTTGGTCAGCTTGAGGCTGCTTATTCATATGTCACCTTGATGAATTTTGTCTTGTACATGGAATTGGGGATAAGGTATGGATAGGAAGAAGGACTGTTAATACTAGCTGCACTAACAATTAAATCCTGGCCTTTTTCCCTTTTGGTCTCGAGGTCATCCACAAGGTCACAGCTCACGAACGAACAAAGACATTGCGACCTTCAAGACTCCAAAGACAACTGAGCAAGTACCGTCCCGTTGGTTCTCGACAACGAACCTGCAGCCCGGTCCTGTGGCCTATTTGTGCCGTGTAGCATCGGATCGCCCCTCTTCAAACCCTCTCAGCTGTGTTTTGAGCCATCCACACTTTCTCGATCCGTCGTCAATTGCTGCATCGGGACACCCCACGCAACAGTCCCATGGGCCTCGTGATTCTCCATGCACAAAGTGGGTGCCACACTGATTTTGTTGTGCCTTGTAGCTTTGGGTCATAAGGAACATCGAGATGGGTGTTCAACTATGATATTGAGAGAATCGTTAAATTTAATAAAGGTTCCGAATAGTATTCTTGACAAGTGCTCGTGGTCAACCCAATGACGTCGTTGTGGATTTCAGAGTCATTTGTGTAAAAGCCCTGATCGGTCACTGTTGGCCGTTGTCCTCGGGAAACGCAAAGATATGGCCCTTTTACGTGAGACATGACTCCATTGTCCAGACAGGGCCGAATGTGCGTTAGCTAATCTACGCATTTCAAGGCTCTACGTTGGATTTGAGGCTGTTTGATAACGAGTCTGGACATGAGGACCTGAAGGCAGCAATTGCTCATCCACAATCGGCCATAGAGTCTTTGCAAAGCTCAGAATATTGGACTGCAGGCACACATCGGTCTGACTGCCTCGGGGCTGTTTAGTCGCAGCGGGCGGTCTGCCCCTGACTGCACCCAAAGCGGTAAGGCGGTGAGGATTTGACAGTGGCGGACATCCTTGTCGCCCTGCCTTGGGCCCCGATTTTCAAGGTTCCAGGCTTGTTCCGGCCGGCAACTGCAGGGCAATTGCAGACTTGCAGTGGGCAGTTGGCACGCTTGGATCCCCGAACCGTGACTGCCCTGCAGTGATGCCTCACGCCCTTCTTTGGTCTTCCTGTGCCTTCACCTGCTTCTTCCTTTTCCAATTTCCATCTTGCATCCTTGAGCTTTATTAAATAATTCTCAACGATCACTCTCCCATCGACAAACTTCTTCCTCTTTACAACAACTTGAAACTGCCGAGAAGTATCCCATTTGCTAGTACTAGCTTACTTCCACTTTCACTTGATTAGCAGTTTTTGCATCCTTCCGCCACCCCAGCGAACAAAGCCTGTCTTGGGAACCTGATCGTCAATCATTCATTCAATTAGCGATCCATTCACCCAACAACCACCACCTAACAACGAACCGAGCACAACATCCTCGCTTCATCCACAAAACAACCTTTCAACTTTTCACATTACACAACACACACACAACACACACACAACCACGACACACATCGAACCACCAAAATGTCGTCGCCCGCCCCTTCTAGCACCGGTGGCGCCAAGGAGAAGAAGCCCCTTGAGCAGATCACGTTCCGCTTCTGCTCGGAATGCAGCAACATGTTGTACCCCCGCGAGGCCGAAGACGAGAACAAGCTGCTCTTCACCTGCCGCACCTGCAACTTTTCCGAGCCCGCCACGTCGACGTGCATCTACCGCAACATCTTGAACAACGCTGCCGGCGAAACCGCTGGTGTCACGCAAGACGTCGGCTCTGATCCCACGGTGGGTAGTGCTGTCTCTTCTGTTGTTGTTTCTTCTGCTGCTGCTGCTGTTGGTGATGGTGCCGGCTCGTCTTCGTCGACCTCGACCTTGCCCCGACCCGCCGCCGCCGACGGATCGACCTATATCTACTGCCAGTGCTGTGGCAAAATCGAGCTGTGTTCCAACCACTTCGCCGCCCCTCCTTCCTCTACCTCCGACTCATACTCCGAATCGTTGGGCGGAAGCGACTGCGAGTCCCTGTACGAACAGATGGCCGCTACCACTATCGACATGAACGACAACAGCCCTGTTTGGGCTTCCAACAACAATGAAACAGAGGCCATGGGCAGACTCCGTGCCGAAGAGTACTTTTACAACCTCGTCGCCTTTGACAACTACGAGGAAGAGGAGGACTCCATGGAGCTCGACGACACGGACATGGAGATGACAGCATCGATCCAACTACCTGCGCGAGTCTCGGCAGCTTAGGAACCGACCGACAGACTCATCTTCTTCCGCTCTCACGACGTTACGACTTTTGGATTTACGACGGTCACATAGCGATTACGGTTACGGTTACGGCATATCCATTACAAGAGCAGGATTATAATGCATATATATAATCATAGCAACACGGATCATTCATCATATTTGATACCGCTAGCACACATACGACTGGCACACAGCTCAGCTCAGCTCGGCACAGCACAGCACAGCACAGCGCATACCCAACAAAAGTCTCCGTCCGTCTGGTCTGGTGGTGGGGTCTTGGTCAAGAGGCGATAGATGGCCTGGACTTGGCCTTTTCTTGTCCATTTACTTTGGCTTGCATCGAGACTAATTTCTTTCTCTCTTCGTTTGTTTTCTAGCTCCCAAGAGCGATCAACGAATGTCCTGCCTGCCACCACCCGGAAGCCGTCTTTTTCCAGTCTCAGCAGCGTACTTCGGAAACCGGCATGGTAAGACTTACCCTGAGAAAGGAGAGGTGGTCTCGGCAGAATCAAGTGTTAACAAGTTCAGAAACTGTTCTACGTCTGCTGCGATTGCGGTAACATTTACCAGTAGGGGGATTTTGGGGAGCGAGGGAGGAATAGGGGCATAGGGCCAGCCAGTTCAGGCGATCCTTATCATAGGATAGGCGAAGGACAGGCGGTTGGGGAAAACATGGAGGTTAATAGGAGGGTCATGATAAGTTCAACTGCATTATAGCGGCGTTTGATGATTTTTAATCGCGGTTCAGGGCGTTTGGTTTTCATTTTCTCTCTCGCTCATGCTGCCTCAGCGGTATACTAGTTTAGATGGTCTTGTTCAAAGAATTGAGTGGGTAACATTATAAACACGGATACAAGGATATGATGACGTGAAGTGAATGGGTGATGTTCTCTTTTTATGCTTGACTTGACATGTAACGTGCAATGATAATATACATGGTTTAGGAGGGCACGCTTGGATGATTTGTCGCGAACTGAAGTGATTCGTAGACCCGTAGACCTAATCGACTGGTATGACATTGGCTACCATAGTTGCTGGGTGATGTGGGATAATGCTGCTGCTGCTGTTACTGTTGCTGCTGTTGCTAGTTGACCGTGACCGAAACAAGCCCTCGAAACATGCTGTTAAGGAGACCATATCGTGGTGTGAGGTGAATGTTTCCTGTATGTGAGTGAAGCCGTGGTAGCCTCGGTCTGTATACCTTAGACATGTCCGTCCTGAGCCATCCCATCCGCAGCAACTCGTAGACTCAGACCAGAGCACAGCTCCATCAGACTCTTTTGTTCGTCAGTCGTCACCACCACGGACGGCCCTGTCTGTCAACCCGGCCGACGACACACATCCTCGCTCGCTACTCCCATCCACGAAGCCGCCAGCCAGGTCACTTGCTAGCACACCATCCCATCACCAGCTCACAAACACACACCCAAAAAGGCTTTTTTATCATGGGTATTCTTATTTTGCTCATTCCCATCCCCATTCCATCCCATCCATCGTACATCTCTTCCCCCCTTCTTCTTCTTCTTCTTCTTCATCTTTTTTAGGTATGAAAAAAAAAAATCAAGCCTGCATAGGCGCCATACTCAATATCTTGCTCCACTTCTTCTTCCGCAGCTCCTGGCCCACCACGCCGTTGATTCGCGAACCGATGGGGTCGCCAGCCTTGTTGATGAGGACACAGGCGTTGTCGTCGAAACGGACGACGCTGCCGTCGCGGCGAGACACTTTCTGCTTGGTGCGCACCACCACCGCGTGGCGGATGTCGCCGCGCTTGACCTTGGTGGCGGCGCTGGAGGCGGCCATGCCGGCGCTGTCGGCGCCGCGCTGCTTTTGGACTACTACTACTATGCGGTCGCCTTGGAAATTGAAATGTTAGCGTAGGTGAGGAGGGGGAGGCGGGGGGGGATGATGGGTGGACAGCGTGGGAGGAGGGATGGGGAGGGTTGGGTTGGGCATGATGGGTATATATGGGAAGAGGTTCGTTCAGTCCTCCAAGCAGACAGAACCAGGACGGGTCGGGTATGAGGACGGGTATGGGGACGGCGACGACGACGACGATATGGAAGATGTGCTCGTGCTCGGGCTCGACAAGAAAAGAGGTTCGTTCGGTGCATTTCGTGTAGTGTAGATATGATATGATGCTCGACGCTGACGACGGTGAGGGAATATCGAATGGATGGCGCATACCAATAGAAGCATGCCTCTTCTGGCCGACGACCATGGCGCATTCAACAAGGGCGGCGCCCGAGTTGTCGATGCAGTTGAGCATGGTCTGTTTACATAGTCAGTCAGTCGCATGGTCAGCAACAACACTTTTCCTCTACTGCACCGAAATTACAATGGAGAATAAATACCTTTAGTTGAATCATCTTGGGCAACAACCGTTACTCCGTCTTGTGGCTGTCTGTCGAGAAGACCGAAACCCGGCAACTGAATGGGGATTCCACGGCGGAAAGGGAAGGCTGTCGGGGGGGCTGCTGTCAAGCTATCACGGACCAGTGCCGCGTCCGTATCGATTGATTGATTGACCGGCGAGCCGGCCGGCTGCTGGTCGTCCGTCGGCGGGGACCCATCGAAAATTGTTTGCGGGACAGGACTGCAGGTGAAGAGGTACGTACCCCCGCCCCCTAGGATTAGGTAAGCAACGCGTGAAGCCCCAGGGCAAGCAGACACGCGCGCTGCTGCAGCGAAAGAGACAGAAGACCTGAGTGGTGCGGACTGCGGAGCCAATCGGGAGGTCATGCATGCTCTTTAGCTGCTGAGATTGTCGAAATTTCGGATCGAGCTAACGCAAAGGGGAAGTACTTTGATCCAGTTCCAGTCAAGACTGAGTCGAGCTTGGATAGATATCCAAGGGAATGAGAGAGTCTGCCCAAGTTTATGGAAATCGTGGCCTGTGGAACAGCCTTCTAGATCAGATTCATGTCCTTAGCCGATAGGAGAAACAACGAAAGTAACTGTCCCTGATTGCCGAGTTTTCATCCAATAACTTAGAGAAATGTTCCTGACATGTTGTAGTTGAACAAAGGCGGTCAATTGTCCCCATCTGGTTAGCAGACATTCCAGACGATGGATTCAGCCCTGATTCCAACTACTCAACGACCAATAACCTTCTCAGCGCAACAGAGCTCCCAACAAGCCAGGCCGTCTCATCTCTCCCCCGCTCCCTCGTCGGCTGTCTCTCCAATTGTGCTCTTGGAATTTGCCTAGACCACCCGCCGCTACCACGGCAACGAGTGGGATCATGAAAGAGGAGAAGGAGTGCAAGATTTGCGACCCAATAACGGGCCCCTTTTGTTTTGTTTCTCCCCTTTTTTGTGACTGTCTTCTTCGACTTGTCCTCACCGGTTGGGGAGAACAGCTTCCCAGCAAGGTCCTCAAACAAGGCTATTGCCTCATCCCTGCAGGCAAAAAGCAAGGAGCTCGCCGCATAGCCCACACCACTTTGCATTCATCTTTCTTCCTCAGCTTCCCCAAGGTTTCGGCCGCCCGCCCTTCTTTGCAACCTCATTTGCGACCACCACGTCCTTGTGCTCCCGTCAATCACACCAACAAGTCTGTCCCTTTCGATCTAATACTTCTCTGACCTTGGCTGTCACCACCATCACTTACTACTGCTGCTGCGCCTGTCATTGTCAGCCACTGTCGAGTCGCATTGGTTCATGCAATTGGCTTTCGTTGCAGACACATTGTGAGATCTGAGGCGGAGAAAGAGTGCATTATTCACTCTGGGATCAGCCTCCTCTCATTTCCTGACGGAACACCTTTGTTCGCTCCTTCTCCGATCCACCCAATCGACTCGACTCGATATTCCGCGCTTTCTCTGTTTGCAGAGGTGGACCTGGAACCTGGAACTCCGTCCTTTCCCCTCACACCAGCACCTCAGATCAATCGACCAAACAGAGGACTTATAAATACACCATCATTCACTTGTACCGATTCTGTCCTTGTCGCAACACGGCCGACCTTGCACCATGACGAAGCCCCAGGGTACAGGTGGGAAGAAGAAGAATCAGTTGACGCTTGCTCAACTGGCTGCTTACGATGATATCCTGACGGATGCGCTCGTCGATCATGTGAGTATTCGTTATCCCTCGGTGCTTGACCCGGTAGTTCTGGCTGCACTGCGCATGCGAATTGATCACTAACCCGTCTTCTCCCGGGCAGGCGTACTACTGGACAACCATCCCCAAGAACCGCACATCCTACCACCCATCCAGAGGTATCAAGGAGGAGGACATCACAAAAATCATCCAGAACCACCTAATCGTCGATCCCGACATTGCGACCGCCGAGGAGAAACTGCTTGCCACCGACGGACTCAAGAGATTCGCCAACACGCTCAAGACCCCCCGAGAACAGAATGACTTCAAAGCGCACCTGCGCCGCTACATGTCCATCTACCTCCCCGACTGCCCCTTCGAGGTCAACGCGACAAATCGCTACACCATCGTTACGTACGAGGCCAGCATCACGGCCCGCCGCTTCATCAAGCGCAACGAGACAATCAAGTATCTGGCTGGCATTCAGGTGGTGATCACGCCAGAGGAGGAACTGGAGATGTCGTTGCGCAAGAAGGACTTCAGCCTGATTGTCAGCAGCAGGAGCAAGTCGACCAGCTTGTTCATGGGCCCGGCGCGGTTTGCCAACCATGACTGCAATGCGAATGCCAGGCTCATTACCAGAGGGCAGGCAGGCATTGAGATCATTGCGTGCAGGAACATTGAGGTCGGCGAAGAGATTACCGTCACGTACAGCGAGAGTTACTTTGGCGAGAACAACTGCGACTGCTTGTGTGCGACGTGCGAGAGCAACTTGCGGAACGGCTGGAGGCCCGTGGACGGCGGGGAAGCGGTGGTCCAGAAGAGTATCGAGGACGAACAGCAGCAGCAGCAGCCGACCGATTCATCAACTCCTTATTCGTTCCGGAGGAAGAGGCGATATGGGAGTACCGCTCTTCAGGCGGCTTCGCGCACTCCTTCGGTGACGCCCGACATGCGTCCGCGCGTTCTGCGCAAGTCACAGAGCCAGATGTTGTTGGGTGAGCGGTTGTCTACCACGGATTCTGGTGCGCAGGGACCAGGGACAGATGGTCAGAGCAGCCGCAAGCGAGCGTTGGAAATGGGTACGCCCCCTTTTACGCCTACCAAGAAGCAAAGAACCACCCAGTACCCGGTTGTCCCGATTGCGCTTTCGACGGCGCCTTCCAGGGGAAGTTCGGATAACGAAACGAGCAGAAGCCCTCTTTCGTTCAGCACGACCAATGATAACGTTACGGACGCCACGTCCCAGGGCAGCGAAAGCCCGGGACCTATCATTCTCTCACCAGAACCGACTCCCATTAAGCAGGCGATAGGTTTGTTGAAGCAGGAAGAGGGCGTCAATGAGGTTGCTGTTCAGCAGGTTCCCGAAGCTTTCACGCCGCCGTCTAGCCAGCCAACAGAGCAAGAGCCGCCGGTGGTGCGCCCTACATTTGAGCGTATGGCTGCGCGAGATAGGATGAGCATAGCCAACCTCATTTCGGGGCCCTCGAGTCCTATTCCGCCTATTGTTGTCTCGGTAGCAGAGGTGACAACGCATAGACCGAAGCCTCAGAGTCAGCAGATCCAGAAGACGGAGAATAGTATCAGTGTTTGTCAGACGTCCACTCTGGAGGTCGTAGAAGCTCCAGCCCAAACAGAGGCTCCGGTAGTCAAGACCGAGAGCCCAGTCAAGTCCATCGTCAGTCAAGTCGAGAAAATCACCGAAATGCAAACTAGGACAAAATCCACCCCCTCAAAGTCCAAGGCTTTGAAACCCACCACCGCCACCGCCTTCCCACAACACCACCTGATTCCAGCACCAGCAGCCCCCAGCGGCCGCGTCCCCCGCGACTACACCCTCACGCCCCTTTTGTTGTCGGAGCCTGAAACCGCCTGGATCATGTGCACCCACTGCGCCTCGGCCTTTGTGCAAAAGAACGCCTACCTGACCAAGTCCACCTGCCCGCGGTGCGAGCGCCACTCCAAGCTGTACGGGTACATGTGGCCCAAGACGGACAAGTACGGACCGAACGATAAGGAGGAGCGGATTCTGGATCATAGGATGATTAATCGGTTCTTGACGGCGGAGGAGGAGGCGAGGGCTAGGGGGAGGGTTTATTGGCGGGAGAGGATGGGGAGTAAGGGCAAGTCCAAGTCTTTGGCGCCAGAGAAGGAGAACGGGGAGAAGAAAGAGCAGGGGGGGCAGCAGCTGGTCAAGAAGGAGCAGAGTCAGGGACAGGGACAGCAGCAATACGTCCAAGAACGATTTGCCGTCCGCAGCAAGAAAAAGGTCAACAAAGTCCAGGTTAGAAGCACGGTGCCGACGCCTATGAACATGATTTTCACGAAAAAGGATGAGGCGGCCGAGGCGGCTGCCCTTGGGTTGAGGAGGAGCGGAAGGGCGAGAAGGGTCAGTGCTAAGCTTGCTGATTATGAGTTGGACTTTTGATGACGGTGCCGATGAAGGTGATGGAGGAAGGGATATGGGGATACATATGAGAGACGAGAGACGAGGTAATGGTTTTTTTTTTGACTGGACTGCCAAGTCAATGCGAGGCAGTCAGTGGATGTGGAGGGGGATGGAAGCCAGCGCTGGGTTTAATCGTAGTGCGATGTGCGATGAATTAGGTATATGGATATGGTACATGGGTAGGTAACAAACAGCATATTTAGCGTGGGCGTCAATTGAGCTGTCTTTTGACATCGAAGCTTTCCATTATTTGTCTGGGTTTCGACAGTATTATCGTGAGTTTCGAGCATCTGAGCGCACCTTTTGCAGAAACCAGCGCACAGACCACTCCAGTCCTTGTACCGTACATTTCCTCCGTTCTCGTGGTTTGAAACTTTCGAAAACAGCTTCGTTGGACCATGGACGCTTGCGGATAGAACTGAGACTCTGAAGAAACTGTTTCACTATGATCGCAGTGAAGCTCAATCAAGCTCAGCTCAGCTCGAGCTCCCGCAACCGGTATATCTTTTCATCATTCAGGGTTCTTCTCTTCAACTGAATTTTGTTACGAAAATGGTACGGTACTGATCGTGTATTGTTTCTTTTCGGTCGTAGCAGCCAATTACAAGCTTGGAAAGCCCCGTGGACCTGCAGCTCGCCAGCTCCACCTGGGGCCCCCTCACCACCCACCAATCACCGCCACTCCCCATTTTCTTTCGTTGTGGGGCGGATGGGGGGTCGGTGAAAGGGGGGGTGTGGGGGTGGGTGTAAGAGAGGTCATGTAACAGAGACTAGTTAGCGTGGGACTTCACAACGTACTCGTCGCAATACAACCAACATTCCATCACATTTCATGCAAGAAGTTGGTATCAGCCTGATACGTTTTCCCAGTCTTATACACTCTGTCCAATTCCATATTGTGAATGTAGTTACCCCATTATCTTTTTTCTTCATTTTTTTTATAAAATTTTACAGACTCCTATCACAAGAACCGCACTAACAAACCTTTAAGGACTGTAATAGGCAGCACTAGCAGTGCGTTGCGGCCCCCAGTCCCAGTTCGTACAATTGTTTACCATTGTGATTGCTTGTGCAGCGCGCCACCGTAACAAAATCAATCCAGCCACCCAAACACGTCGACGCGCGCAAGGTCAACCGCAGTCCACAGTCCAACAACTGACATCTTTTTCAACTCTTTAGTTCTTAACATCACCATATCGTTAGCCCACCATGTCTGAGAGCTACAACGAAGATATCATCGAGGACTCTCCCGCCGCTCCCTCGGGCGACGTCGAGATGGCCGAGGGTGCTGAGACCGCTGCCGAGGGCGGCGACGCGCCCGCCAACAAGGACGAGCTCCCCTTCGCTGAGGAGTCCGCCGACTCGCCTGCTCCTCCTCGCGTCACCTTTCTCCAGTACCTCGCGAGCCCCATCGTCACCTTGATCGTCGGCACCGGCGATCAGGAGACCGTCCTTACTGCCCATCAGTCTCTCCTTGTCCAGAGCCCGTGGTTCGCTGAGGCTTGCGCCGACTTTACTGATGATGGCAGCGTACGTTTCCCCCCGTGTCGTGTCGCACTAGTTTCCCTTCCTCAAGGACAGAAAGCTGACCGAAAGAAACAAAACATAAAAAACAGCCCCGCCAAATCGAGCTCCCTAGCGACGACATCGACGCCATGGGCTGCTTCCTCGAGTTCCTGTACACAGGCGACTACTTCCCCAAGAAGGTGCCCGGGCAGCGTACGTTGGAGAAGGACCCGTCGATCCCCGAGGTCGACCTCACGGGCGAGCAGCTCCTCAAGCACGCGCGCGTGTACACCATTGCCGAGAAGTTCGGGCTCACCAACCTCAAGAACCTGGCGTCGTCCAAGATCCACTGCGTCAACTCGACCGCCAAGGGCGAGATCGCCTACGCCCGTTATGTCTACGAGTTCACCGCCAAGGACGACACGTCGATCCGCGCCCCTGTGGCCAACTTCTGGGCTACCCGCTCGCACACCCTCCGCGCCGAGGCCGAGGACGAGTTCAGGAACTTGTGCTTGGAGTTCCCCCAGTTTGGTTACGATGTGCTTAGTACGTGCTATCTATCTCTGTTGTTGTCTGGTTTTGGTGATGGTGGAGATTATCAGGGAAGTTGCTGACAAAAAGAAAACAAACAGCCCGCGTCCTCGACGAGAAGCTCAAGCGCGAGCGCAACGAGAAGATGCACCCCGGTACCGCCAGCGCTCGCAAGCGCCCCAGGCACAGCAGCCAGGCTTAAGCTTAAGCGGCGGCGACGACGACAAAGACACGTATCATTACCTGAAGCGTGGGATCTACTACTATCGATATCATCATCAACATCATCATCATCAGCCGTTAAAGAATGGTGGAGGAGGATATCATATGGTGGTAGGAGGGCGACGACGACGCGTAGACAAAGGGGTAGCAGGATATGTAGTAGGAGAGGAACGACCAAAAATGAAAGGTTGGGATTGGTTTATATCATATCATACAACACCCGAAGAGAATTGTGTTTTGCTTGCTTGCTTGCTTCGCCCAAAAGAAACCCCCCCCACCAAAAAAAAAAGGAATCTCGGCGTTAGCGCAGGAAACAAACCATATCAAAGGGGAATTCTATCATTACATCGATCAATCAATCAATCAACCATCAGCTTTTTTTCTTTTGGTAAATCATTCCATCTTTATCATGCGAAAGGGCTACGTAGGAAATAATGCAACTGCTTGTCTCGTCTCGTCTCGTCACTTCTAGTTGGATCGGATCGCGTCGCGTCGCGTCTCGTCTATCTATAATCAGCTGGCTTTCCTCCGTCCTTTACGGTTACTGTGTAACACCACTCTACGTATCAAAAGCGAAGAGAAACTGCTGTGTAGTATAAGCCTAATGCCTCTACATTCTTCACACATTATTACAAAAACGCGCGTGACAGCAGAAGGATACTCATCAACACACGTTGGTGGAAGGACGCGTCAATCATTTATTTTTTGCAACTACCAACAGTCGTTATCCCCCAAACCAACAACAACAAGCGAGTGGGAAACAAGAACCAACAACGCCAAAGTAACGTAATATCTTAATGGTCATCATATTTTTTTCTCCTACCACACTTCCAATCTTTTAGCCACCAAAACAGCTGAGGTTTAACTATCTCTCCCTGCTACCTACGTGTTATAAAACCAAAAGACTGGATGTACACGAGAATCAGATAAGTGCCCAGCCACAGCTAGTTGACTGCGCTGATAAACTTATAACTAGCGCACATACACCAATCATCGCACAGTCCCGTCCCTCGTGGCGCAATTGGCTAGCGCGTCAGACTGTTAATCTGGAGGCTGTAAGTTCGATCCTTACCGAGGGAGGATTCATATTTTTTTTGTGTCTTTTTTTTGTCTTTTTTTTTTTTTTTTTTTTTTTTTCACAGTCATCGGCTGCCGTCTGTGTCGTCGGGCGTCCAAATTTCTACAACAACAACAACAACAACAATAACTTTCTTTTGGTCGTCGTCGTCGTCGCCGTCGCTGTTGCTGTTGTAGTTCGCAGTCGCATTTCAATCCACGCTGTTCAAGAATTAAGAGAGCGCGGTTGAGACTGGGAAAAGAAAAGAGTGAGGTCAGTCACGGACAGTCCAGTGACTTTTGCTTCTCCTTAACCTCCACATGTTTAGTTTTGTTTTGTTTCTTTCGCTGTGGTGCTTCGTTTTAGTTTGCTTGTTGAAGTGAGGTTAGTTAGTTCTACGCAGCCTGAATGAGGGGGGGAGGCTGAGGGAGTCCAGACTCAGACTTAGAGACGCCAGCCGGCCCGCCGGGCAGACAGGCCGGGGAAAAGCGAAGTTGTAAAGATGCTGATGATGGAATAATAATTGAAGCGGTCATGATTTTTAGAGACGGACAGTAAGTACTTTGAGCAAGCATTTAGGAAACTTTCTAAATACCTCTGTGGGGATGGGACTCGGGAGCGAAGGGGTAAATGAACCTCATCAGGTTGTTTTCTTCTGCTCAAAACGCTTATCCAGACAAACAAACAAACAAACAATTCCTTCCACCTTCACCTTCGTCTAAGCAGCGATCCCACCATCTGTTTAATTGTCAGCTTGTCTGTCGTCCTTGACGTCCCGAAACTAAAAGGTGTTCCTTTGCACCGATCGACTCATCATTACTACCGTTTGCTCTCCATCACCATTCCCAATTCCCTAACCCCGATTCCCCATCTAATCTCTCGTCAGTCAACTCAATGCAATCCCGTCCAACCCAACCCTTCTCACGCAAGGACGACAAGACTGAACGACACCACACTGCCAGACAGTTCTCGTTACTTAACCCCGAGGGTAACCAAACCCCCCTTTTTCAAGTTCCAACCCAACCCAAACATCGCATCCATCAACTAAACCCAAACAAACCATGCTCGGACGGGCAGCGACAAGACTTTCAAAGTGGTGTCACTTGTTATTCGTTACTCGTACCTTCAATGCAAAAGTTGGCTGGCGGCGATTACTCTAGAGTGATGAAGTCGAGAGAATAGGTTGTGGTGCTCGTGTTTCTCAAAAAAGGTAGAAGCATGCTCGGGTGTTGGAAACGGCAGGACGGAATTTCAAGAGTTCGGATAAGCTTCCGAAGACTGTCAAACAGATGAATGAGCAGGAAAGTCGACGAAGAAAAAATGGATTGTGGTGTGCGCGCCTTTGGCAATAGTTGCACAACCGCACAACCATCACACATGCAGACATGACAAGCCTGATGACACAGCTCAGAGCCAAATATCTCATTATTCATAACCGCATGCTGACATGTACCGTCTCTACCCAAGCGCAGTCACTCCTTCTCGTCATGCTTCCACCCCAACACCCTCTCAATCTTTTCCACATTCCAAAACCCCTTGTTCTTGCCCGAAATATCGCCCTTAATCTTGGTACCGGGCCAATACTTGTCAACCAGCTCCTCATTCGACAGTTTCGCATCCTCTCCAACCACACACCTCTCCGGACTGACCACATTAAACACCTCGGCCCCCTCAAACCTATTACTGTTCTCCACCGCCGCCAGACACGCCCTGGCCGTCGCCTGCGGATGCACCCACCCCCAAAGCTGCTTGACAGCCACCTCGTTATCCTCCTGATAATCCTTCTCCACGTCCTTCTTGGGCGCCACCTGATGGATCCTCAAGCACGCAATCTTCATGCCGGGGAACCACCTCGCCACGGATCTCGCCTGTGTCTCGGCCTCCTGCTTGGCCAGGGCGTACGCGTCCGTGGGGTCCTGGTTGATTTCCTCGTCGATGGGCAAGTAATCGAACTTGAGCGGCTGGTTCGAGTACACCAGTCCGATGGCGTTGACCGAGGAGGCATAGCAGAACTTGTGGATGCCCAACTCGGCGGCGGCGCGCATGCCGTTGAAGGCGGCGCAGACGTTGTTGCTGTGCACGAGGTGGTCGTCCTTGTCGACGGGGTTGGGGATGGCGGCGAGGTGGATGACGGCGTCGCAGCCCTTGAAGGCTTTGAGCAGGGCGTCGTAGTCGTTGGCTGCGTCGGCGGTGCGCATTTCCGTGTGGGGCGTCGAGGTGTCGGGGTCTTGGTGGGTGCGGTCGATTTGGACCGTGGCGTGGCCCTGGCTGGCGCAGAGCTTGACGACTTGTCTGCCGACGGTACCGCGGGCTCCGGTGATGGCGATCTTCATGGCGGAGGAGAGGAGGCGGGAGGTTATTTGCATGTAATTGTGTAATTGGGTCTTGTTGCGGTGGTGTAGAGGTGGTTTGTTTGGTGTTGTGGTGGTGTTGATGGAGGATCGAGAGGTCTAGAATTAGCGGAAGGGGACGCTTTATGGGAAAAGAGTATGACGTTTACGATGTTCTTCCTGTCGAGCTGCAATGACCGTTGAATTGGGCAAGAATGGCTCGATAGCGAGACCAACGGGCAAGAAAACATTGGTGACATCATCGATGTTGGGCGTTGTGCCAAGCGTGCCAAGAGGGATCGTTGGGTGAAAAAAGACACGTATAACCCTAACCCCCTTTGTTAAGGGACTGAACAACTCGGTCGATTCGACGTTGTAAACAATAAGCATTGAGCTTTCTGCGCTGTTTCATTACCGAATCCAAGACCCCTTGATGAGAATTGGGGGCAGGCTCAATTTGAATGCTCATCAGCCCAAGCTGATTGCGAGATGTAAGAGCACCGAGGGGGGTCCGAACTTGATAATTGTCCGACCCCTCCACCGCCACGGCCATCAAGGTTCTCACCACTCAAAAGTCCAAAAGCGAACAATTGGAAAGCGCCAACTCTCGACCACCAACTCCTTCCAGTCAAAATGGGATATCACAATGGACGCGGAAACTACTTTACTAAAGCCCGTGGTGGTTTCCCGTCTTCCCAACTCAGCTTGCTATATGATGATCACTAACCCTCCCCCCATAAGCCGAGCAACAACTGTTTACTAATCTCACCAATGTAGCACACTCCATCCAGCAACCATACCGTCTACCAAACCAACATCGATCATGTCACCGACCCGCCACGCTTGCGCTCAGCGCTTCGGCGAAACCATGGCCCCCGCCGTCGACCCTTGTCCACCACAAGAAGCTCCCATGGTGAAAAAGAAAAGAGGAAGAAAGAACAAAAAGACCAAGTCGCAGGATGAAACAAATGCGGTACAAGTAAAAATACCGTGGGTGCTCACGACACTCGGAAACCTGCTTGACTACGTCCAAGACTGGATTCCTGGCTATCACTTTGCCAAAAGAGTAGTCAACAACTTGTACAGAAGAAGCACAAGCCCCACGGCGTCTCTTACCATCTTCTCGGTCTACACGGTTACCTCATCCGACCCCATCGTCAGCATGGCCAAAAAGGAGAGAAAACGGCCAACCACGCACAAGAAAAAGCCCACGAGTACTACTACTCCGGCAAGCCCCGTTCAGAAATCTAAAGAGGCTCCCAAGCCCAAGTTGCCGTTGCCCCAGCCGCCCTCTCGACGGACCTGCAGGGATTGCCATCAAGTCTTCGAGTCGAGAAACGAACTTTTTAGGCACATCAACATGAATCACTGGCGGGAGGCTGTCAGGGAAAGGTGTCAGCTTGAGCAGGCTCCGCTTGAACAGCAGGCCAACAACAGCTCTCAAGGACCGTAAGAGCCATCCATGTCCCATTCCTTACAGTATTCGGTCAACGTGGTGTGGATTTGGGGTTAGCTGGAGTAACAACCGGAACCTAAAGCCCAACTCAGGATCAATCGACAAGCCCCATTCAAGAACAGCCGACAGGGTCAGCCTCGCCCTCCCGACGAACCTGCCGTAGGTGCCATCAACTCTTCAAATCGAGAAAGGAACTTTTTAGGCACATTAATATCTATCGCTCCCGGTGCCCGAGGAATGACCGGAGCGGTCGATGAAGGAATGGCGTTCTGTCGTGAAGGGGACCATAATACACGGAGCAACGGAGCCACGGAGCGTGAGGACCTAGCGAAGTACATTTCAGCCGAGAAAGGTTGGGCGGTGTTGGTGGACACTGCCTGGTATCATATACACACAATCACGAGTTCAGATGATGCAATGATCACCTAAGATAAGGGCATGTCCAGCGCAGCAGAGGTAGTACCAAGAAAATCATTATTCTCCATTAGCTACCTGAGGTATGTGTTCATGTTGTTATTCTCCTCCTCCTACTGGCCCCCCTTCAGTTCTCGTTACCGGTCCACGTCCAGAACTACCTCTAGCACCCCTTCCACCTCCGCCTCCCCTAGATCCTCCTCGTCCTCCTCTACCACCCCCATTTTGCCTTTGTGCCCGGGTAGTCATAGCACTACCATCACCATTTGTCGTCGTCGTCGTCGTCCAATAACTATCCGGCAAACCTACCGACACGGGGGGCGCTGCCCCTCCATTGTTGTGACTCGATCCTGCATGTGGTCCTGCCGCAGGTCCTCCTCTACCTCTACCTCTACCTCTAGCAGCGGCAGCCATGGCCCGTTGAGTAAAGGTTGAGTACTGGTAGTTTGGTGCCCCTCCTCGTCCTCCTCCTTCGCTGCCGACGCCGCCGACGCCGACGCTGCCGCCGACGCCGACGGGACCACCGATTAGACTAACTAGGCCGTTGAAAACGGGGCCGCCGCTGTTGTACATGTAGCCGTTGACGCCGCTGCCGTTCAGGTTCAAATTGGGGCCGTTGACGCCGCTGTAAGTGTAAGGAGAAGCATTAGGAGAGCCAGTGCTGGGATTTACGTTGCGCTGGTTATGGTTATGGTTATGGTTATGATTATAGTATGTAGTAGCACCATAACTGGAAGTCCCACCACCACCACCTCCAGATCTACCAGGCGCACTGTTTGTTTGGCCTGAATGGCCTGTATGGCCAGTATGGTAAGGCAGTGGAGGGGGCGCTCCACCGGCTGGGTTATCATAGACTGCCCCTGGGTAGTATCCTCCCCTTCCTTGCCTGTCGTCGTGGTGTACATATCCTATTTGTCCTACATATCCTCCTCCTGCGTGCCCTCCTCCCCTTCCACCACCACTGCTGTCACCATCAGGGGTAGGGGTAGATTCCATGTGCCCCGGCCCCAAGACACCTGCTGTATAGCTATGGCTATGGCTATGGCGTCTACCATTCGTACTAGACAACCCGGCCCTACCACTACCTCTAGAACTACTGGTTCCTTCCCCCCCACCTCTTGAATGCGACATGGACGTGGGCATACCCCAACCAGGTGGACTAGCCCCCGCCGTGATGGTGGTACCAGTCATGATTGGTGTCACAGGCGAGTCAGCGTTGTGAGTAGTGGTTGTGGTGGTGGTGGTGGTGACCGTGGTGGTTACTAGGATCCCTCCACCGAGGCCCTGGAGGCCTCCGTCGTCCATGTCTGGGCCGCTGCTGTTGGTGGTGGAAGTGGAAGAGGTGGAACTGGAAGAGGAGGTGGTGAAGGGGTCATTATTGGGGGTAGATGGGCTGCCGCCGTTGGATGAGGGGGAGGAGTTACTGTTTGGTG
Source organism: Copromyces sp. CBS 386.78 (assembly GCA_030685235.1). NCBI lineage: Eukaryota > Fungi > Ascomycota > Sordariomycetes > Sordariales > Sordariaceae > Copromyces > Copromyces sp. CBS 386.78. The sequence continues at coordinate 394,418 of MU839085.1, forward strand.
GAACGTTGCCGTTGGTGGTGGTAGTAGAGGAGGAGGTGGTGCCGTTGGTAGAAGAGGCATGCTGGTTACGGCGGCGGGTGACGGAGGATGACGCTTTTGGGGGTGCCATTTATGATGTATCTAGAGGTACATATGTATGAGGAAGATGGGAGGAGGAAGTGATGAGGATACCTGACCTAGGTATGCGTGGTGGTGGGCTGGCTACGGTATGCAGGGGTATGGAGGTGTTGAGGACATGGAGCAAATGAGGTGGCTGGTTGGCATGAAGCGGCTGGAGTGGTAGAGGTAAGGCAGCTGTCTTTTTAAGCCAGCTTTCACTCAATCAGGCATTTCACTGTCATGATGTCTGGCGATAGAGGAGTCACTAAGTACCACATGTATGTGAGTCAAGTCAAGACGTCGGGTGGTTTGCATTGAAGACGTGAATCCGTAGAGACGTGTCCCATAGAGGTAGGAAGATCAAGGGAAACACTCTTGGATAACCACCAAATCCCACCTCCACCAACATGCTTCTTCCGCCTCCAATTTCTTTTTTATCCCTTTCGCAAGTTTAAAGGTACCTACCTTACCTACTGACCGTAACCGGTTCTCAAAGACGAGACCGTAAACGACTGACTGTTTATAGAAAAGTGATAACCCCCCATACCACAAACCAGACAACTGCCAGTTCATTGCCTCCAGATACATTCCGAACTCAAGGCGCTGGCTGCGTGGCGTAAACCTGGGTCACGGTATAGGAGATGCTAAAGTTGTAGGACCCTACTTCTGAGCCTCCTTCTTCCGAAACATATCCCTCCCGAAGCAGCTTCCGAACCCGTTCCCGATGCTGCTCTTGAACCCTCTCCCGAACTTGCTCCAAACCCTGCCGAGGGTCCACCCGAACTTGCTCCTGGGTTGTATGCTCTCCAGCCTGAGCCCGAGCCTGCTCCTCAAGCTGACGCTGAGCCCGAAACTCGTCCTGATACTGAGCCCGAAACTTCGTCCGAGCCTCCACAAGCATCGCCAGACACTCCTCCTGAGTGTCATCCCGAACTTTCTTGCAGAACTGAATCCGCTCTTGAGCCTGCTCCTGCATCTTCTCCAGATCAGCTTGTTCCTGCCCTTGCTTCTGAGCCCGCTCCTGATCCCAAGCCCAAGATTCCTCCGCAAGTACCAGCTGAGCCTCAGCCCGAGCCAGCTCCCGAGCCTTCTCACGAACTTCCTCGGGAATATGCGACCGATTCCAATCACGAAATTGCTCCCGAGTCAGACCCCGAACTTGATCCCGATGTTGCTGCTCCTGACCAATCTCCTCAACCTGAGCCTGAGCCGCCAAAGGCTTGTTGGTGATGGACGAAGAGGATGAGGGGGAAACGTCGTGCTTGGTTTTCTCGTGTTCGTGGGAGGTAGAGGTAGTCTTCTGTTCGTCGTGGGAGGTAGAGGTAGAGGGGTTGGAGGCGCCGCTGGTGGTTTGAGCTTGAGGAGACATCTTGGCTGTTGTGTGTGGTTTTCTGGGAGTAGATGCGTCTTGATTGACTCAGGTTTGTTGATGGAGGAGTGTGTTTGCGCGAGACTGTGAATGATTGGGGAGTAATTGTGGGGTGATTGTGAGTGATTGTGAGTGATTGAGAGTAAGTGAGAGCTGTTGGTGACGGATGGAGGGGAGGTTAGCGGGGGGGTGAGTGCCCTTTTAACTGTTTTCTGTCTGGCGAGCAAGATGAGAGAGCGTTTGAAAGTGGGGGCATCGCTTGCGGGTTAGATGGATGGACTGCCATTGTTCGTTTGTTGAGCATGCTGAGATGAAGGTTGCGGTCAAGTGGAAGCGGTGGAGGGCTGGATGGGATGAAACGATAAAGCATGCCGAGACACTCGTGGTTTTGGAGACTTCAGTTTTACAGCGTGGTCACGTTATTTTCATCAGGAGAAGTCAAATTTGAAGCAAGTGTTAATGGTTCCTTCCGTCCTAATTCCTCATGTGATGCATCACGCATGCCTGCTGCCTAAACTTGCTCCGACAGATCGCACCTTCCCTTCTTCTCGATGCTCGTAGCGAAATCGTCCTATCCCTCCGTCTCCTACCTGCCGCAATTTCTCATTCTCTCCGTCCGACTGCGCTTCTCGTCCTTTTCCATTCAATTCTGACACCCGTTCCAATTTCCCACGAACGAATTCGTTCGACCCAACATACGTCCCTATTCATCCTCGGTATCCATCGCACGTTTTCCTGTGCTGTCCGTCCATGACGTCCACATCGCAAGTGGCTTCAATCGCGCACCCAGCAAGAAAGAGTACGCGAGAATGCCTTCTCCGATTTCCCCTCCAGAAGATGACCATCCCTCTAGGTCTTGGGACGAAACAGTCCAAGAAATGTCGACATGTTCGAGTGCACAATAGCACCTTGCCCATTCCGTCGCTTCAAAAGAAATTCCCCGACAGATCTTGACCCGGCCGAGCGATGACGAGCGATACCGAGCGACGACAAGCGACAACAGAACCCAGTCGGTCAAATCACGAAACATCATTCCATTTTCGAGACCCCTCGACGGCCAAATCGACACATATTTCGAGCATGGTAGGGCAACTGGTGGCGCTGAGCGCCTTGGAACAGGCGGAGCCAGTACCTTACCTTTCGTTTGAGCCCGAAGCGCGACTTCAGGACCGGGCAGTGGAAGGCATTCAGATTGCGTACCTTTATCGCCTTGGCCCTGCGGAGGACAACCAGAGCTTGGCATGTCGACTCTTCCTGTATGGGCACCAATCTATGGAAGCGGTGCTTTGCAACAAGCCGAAGACAAAGCGCGTGTGCTGTGATGGGGAGTAGGCGGTTGTTCTGCCTGTTGTGGTTGCGCTACGTCCTCGGGTGATCTGGCTGATGGTGACTTGGATAATGATGGAGGATGAGAGGAAGGACACGTCTATTACGCTGCTGGATGCGACATATCCAAGGGGCTCCAGGCTGACTGTCGCCTGGTGGTGACCGTCGACTATTCCATCATGGTAAACATGTGGTTGCCGCCGTTACGGTCATGTTGTTGTTCACCACGCTGAACAATATCGCTGTTCCTAACCTGGATGAACAGCCAGAATCAACATGACAACGACAACTGGAAGTCGGTGTTCATGAACTTTGATAGCGACAGGCGATGAGATCAAGCATCGAAACTGGGGGACCATCAAGTTCATCGACCTTCAATCTTCTATCGGCATCACAACATGGCAACCAAAGCTTCACCCACACACACACATCCATAACACCCTCAATCTGCTTTTCACTGCAACCAAACTCGTCAAACCATCGCATCAAACAGAAGCAAGCTATTCCACAGTTTGCGCCTCGGTTTGCGCATCGTAACCACAATGTGCACATTCACCAGAACGGCTTTCAAGATGTGCGGGCACACCGAGCACCGAGAGACTCGTTGCAGTCCGCCCATTATTCATTGGAACGGCAAGCCCGAGCTCTGCAAGAAGAAGCCCATATACCTACAGAGCACAAAGAACGGCATCTGCACACAATGCAGGACAAAGAGGCTAGAGGCGAGCATGGCCCGAACTAACAAGGTGTATGCGGAAAAGCATCACAACAACAAGGGCAACCGCCCGAGTGTGCCCGTCCCCTCGAGGAAGGAGAAGCCTCCTCATCGCTCTCAGGTTCAGATAGCCAGCCAGGAGGAGCTCTACACGCAAAAGCAGAATGTACAAGGAGCTGGCGATTCATCCACCCCAACAAAGCACACTATTGGATTGAACGATTTTCGTTGTCAACTCGTAAGTAAATCTGCGGAGCGATTTCGGAGATATAGACTCAGTGCTAACCTCCACCAGGGTCTCAGTCACGCCGGACCATGCCTACGGCCAAAAGACCAAACCGGCCAATCCCAACAAGTCAGTCTACCTACAGCCGTGAAAGTGAGTTACATGCTAACCAAGAGAACCGGGGGAAGAAGATATCGTCTGGTGGAGGGAGGACTCTAGCTCAGTTGAGAGGAACCGCCGACCTGGCAATGCGCCCAGTGTCTTGCCCCCCGAAGGACAAGATCAAGGCTATCACCGGCGCGGATCACGGAAGAGACGAACACGATGTGGCCTTACATGGACCGAGAGGGTTACCCGGACCGCATCCAGTCCCCAATGGAAATTGGAATCTCATTGCTGTAACCAAACCTACCTCTATGGGAAGACATGACGACAGACAAGTGCGACTACATGGACCAAGGGAGTTTCCAACAGCTCATAGGACCATCCGAGAGGACTGGAATCTTATGACTGTCACCAATCCTTTGCGTAGAGGGAATCGGAAAAGGTTACATCTACGTGGACCACAGCCCATCATGAGCCCAATCCCCCAACCGACCCCAAAACCTATGCCAGCTGCCGATAGCATTGGTCCTGGCCCTCGCCAACGCAAGCCTTTCGAGTCCAAGCCTCTTATCAGACAGGAGATTAGCAAGCCACCACATTCAACCGCCCGGGAAGCTCAGCAGAACATCGGACCGGACACCATACCTCCCCTCCCAATGTCATATAAGCCGATCCTCAACGGCCGACATCCGCTCCGCCGCCCACTACCGCCAATCCCAGATGAAAGCTACCCAAAGGAAGACGCAGACTGTCGGCCACCTCCGGTCCCGCCACACTTGGTGCTACCTCGTAGAAAAGCTATCGACGCGCACGCACACAACGACTTGGACTTGCCGACCGCACGGTACTCGCCAGCTCCGGAGGCTCCGACAGGCGCATATCATGGCCGAGAACCCTTTTCCGGCTGGAAACCACCGAGATGTGAGACTGCTTTTAGCTCATTCTCGGGGTACCATTATTAAGGGATCTCTTTGATGCCCGATTTTGTCATTGCTGAAGAGGCGAGAGCGGGAATGTGTTGGCTCTCCTACGAAGGTGTTGAGCAGCGACCGGAATGGGAGCGATAGAGATGTGGAGGGATCAGGGAGCTAGGGCATTATAAGCTTGACAGGATATTAATCAAGGGAAATGACGGATGCTCAGGAGAAGATGGCGGAAAATGGAAGGCAGGCTGGAGCTGGGAGATGGAAAGATGCATGGGAAGGAATAAGGGAAGGATGGAGGTAGTTTGGCATTTGCTGGGTGGCTTTTCGGCATAGTGTCTGGCAGCTATAGCGCTGGGTTGTGGTACGGGTGGAAATGAATTGAAGCGAGTCAGGCCGAGCTATCACCCATCATAGCGTCGAACGGATGTCATCGAAGTGTGCAGTCCCCTAGTTCTAGGTTCTTTCCTAGTGTGCAAAATGGAAGTTGATGAGACCAAAATTACACTGTGTGTGCATCGTTCGTACCGTCCAGACACCGTCTATGTGCTAGATCATGTTAAATCGGGAAACCCAAAAGTGCACAATCGTCAACAATGTCGTAATCTGCCGTGCTATGGGGTCGGGGACGGGTTCTTCCCCATGTATTCTATTCCATTTAGGGAAATCATGTTCTTTTCTACTGTCTCCCCTACTAGCTGAGTTTGCGGAAATTGCATAGCGGGTCCACTTTCGCACTGTGCTTCCCCTGACTTCCGTAGCGGTCACCAACAGACACTCGGACCTTGTTAACGCTTCATAGCATATTGCGGGCACTGAACTGCACCAATGCGTCTTTCTTACGGTTAATCACTTTCTCCCATATCCTCTTTCGGTTAGTGTTCGTGTTGAAGTTGTGATTTTCCCGACGGCTTTCCTCGCCAAGGGCTTCGATCGACACCTCAACATTCCCTCCCCACACCGATATGGAACTTTCCACACCCCGAAGAACGGCACCCCCACAGGTCGAGAACTGGAGAGTTGTGGACTATGCCCAAGTTCCCCCGTACTATCGACCGACGACCAGGGCAAATGGTCCGGATCGACAGGAGAGATTTCCGGACAGAGGCTCTCTATTTTTAGCTCCCGGCTTCCCGCTTCGCTTATCCCATAGCGTGATCTCGGTAACTCGGTAGAGGTCCCTCAGCCTCCCAAAAATATCTCGGCTGTCGTTATAATAAGCGGGACACTCCCATTTCATGATCTCGCCCTACAAGTGCTGACCCCTATGCTTCCCCGTTATCTCCGGTCCGGCAGCAGCCCTACCTACATATTCCTGCTGATCAGCCAGCGGTTGCAATGCAAACAAGACTCGTTGCTTCAACCATAGTACAGGCGCCAACGGACAGTAATGCTGCTATCACCACCAAGCACGACAACGACAACGATAACATGATAGCGACAGCAACGACGGTAATAGAGGCAGTCATACCGGCGACCATACTACTTTGTCTGCCACCATGAAGAGGGTCGAGAACATAGACATAGACGCATTACCACCAACGATACATCAACACACACATAACATTTCTACCAATAACCCCGATAACCCACACTCACTGGGAATACAAAACACATCCAATTCGCCATGAGTCGTGGCGGTGGATTGGTCTTTACGGGCATGCCGCGGAGAAGAGAGGTGCTCGGAACCGGAATCATTCGATGGGCAAAGGTTGTCAATCCCGACGGAACGGTGACTTGGCAAGAGGCGCAACCTACAGCATCTCTCGATTCAAAGAAGGAGGAGAAGAAAACCGAGAAGAAGCAGACCCTGGAGAGGCCAAGCTGGATTGACGTCAAGAAGGAGTCCTCCAATGTCCGAATCAGCGGCAAGCGGCGCGCCACTGACGCGGAGGAACTGAAAGCAGAGGAACAAAAGGTAGAGGCACGACCTACACGCGCTTTCGGTTTCCGGACAGAGGAGAAGGAGACGAAACGGACGGAGAATGCCACCAATAGTGTCGAGCAAGTCCGCTTCGCTGCTCCGATTCATGTTCGGAACGACGAAAAGAAGGGCTTGGTCGCTGGACTCGCCACAAAGTTCGGCAGCACGAGCAGCAAGGCGGAGGCTTTTTCCCTGCTGCCGAAGAAGGAGAAAGTCAAGGTCGAGATGCAACAGCCCGCACGCCCTCTCATTAAACGGAGGAATGCTGAAGATCTGCACTCGGACAAATTGAAGTTGAAGTTGACACGGGACGAGCCCAAGGCGCATTCTCCTCCACAGACGGAGGAGGACAAGAATCCCCCTGTTGCCAACGATTTCCCCTCCCACTACTGGTCGACGCAGCAAGAACCAAAGCATCAAGAATCCGACGCCGAACTCGCCCAACGTCTCGCCAACACCGAAAAGATTTTCCGCCAACAAGAACAAAAGATCCAGGCGGCTCTCGACCGGATCCGCGATTTGGAGAGACAACTTGCCACAGGCTTCTCCAGCAGCAGCACCTCGGAACAGGATGATGTGCAAAGCAAGACGTCATCCGAGGACGACTCGATCGCCGCCGGCGGGCGCGAAGCAGGGCCATACTTCAGACATGCTAGTTCTATCTCGTCCATGTCCGCACCAAAAGGTCCGCCGCTCCCCTTCTCTGATCAAGATGATGAACCGCGGGTTTTGACCGTCAACAGCCACAAGCCCCAGCTTTGCGCCGTCGACGACGACCAAGTGAACCAGCACCACCGCCACGAACTGGAAGGTAGCACGGGTGTTATCAGCGACATGAACAGCCGCCGGACACCGAGTCCGCCGAGGGCGGTCGACATCATCCCACAGTATGAAGAGCAGCCGAAATCTCCACAAGCTCCAGCTCCAGCTGCGCATCTCCACATGCAACAACAACAACAACAACAACAACTTCATCTTCATCCCATCGTCAACGCCCCTCACAGCCATACCTACCACACTTTGAAGGTCAAGGTCCGGATTGCCAACACCCCAACAACAACCCCCGTCTCGGCGAATCCCAATCCCAAACCCACCACCTCCTCAACAAAGTCCACCTCCACACCAACAGCAACAAAACATAAACCCCTCCCAAGCCTCCCCATCGACGCCATCGACGCCATCAGACCACCTCTACACGCGGCTGCCACTCCCAGCCTCTGCGTCAGACCGCCGCGTCCTCCTCCGCGCGCCATGTGCACATCCAGCTTCAAAAAACAACAGGAAAAAGGAAAAGTCCGCCCATTGACGCCCATCCCCGAGGAACCGTGTTCGTTGAAGCGAAGGCCGAGGGTGGTGAGGACGAGGAGGATGTCGAGGAGCAGTACTACCTGTAGTATCAGGAGGGTTTCGACAGCTGGGGAGTTGTGTAGCGTTGGTGGTGGTTCATGTAGTGGTGGTGGTAGGCCGGTGACTGGGAGTGGGACTGGGTTGTCGGGAAGAAGTGGAAGTCATTGTAGTGTGGAGGGACGGGAGGGGGGTTTAAGGAGGAGGAGCTTTGAGAGGTGTAGGACGAATTGAATTGAGCGAGTATATGTATAGTAGGAGGAGGAGGAGGAGGAGGGCGGACTGGAGGGCGGACGAGGTTGGAATGGAAGTGATAGCAAACTGGATGGATGAATGGGAAGCGGGAAGGGAGAAAAAAAAATTAAAAAAATTGGAAGGAAGCGGGTAAATTCCGGCGTGATGTACTCGGAGAGTGGACGGGAGCTTACGGCCGCCGAGCCGAGCCGGTGTGGTCGCCGTGGGGCATTGCACGGAGCTGATTGGAACCCCGGAGGGATTGACACTCGGGAAATTTTTTGGGATCTGGATGCATTAGTGTACCTTAGGTAGACTTCAATGGTCAAGAAGGATAAGGCATTGTCAAAAGTGCCCTAGTGAAACCTCCATTATCATCTACCATAGCGGAAAAATGCAGATTAGGACATTTAATGTTTAGGAGGTACATCCTAGACTTCCAATGTTGCTTTAATATTTAAAGTTGAAGGCGCTATAATATAGGGGGTTGCACCTGAAGAAAAACTTAGAGAAATTTTTTTTTTTTCAAAGTCCTTCCTTCCTACCTTCCTCCCCAACATCGCACTTCCCCTTTATAACTAAGAAAAACCCACCCTTTCCTTTAGAAATAATCATTTGGTTCAATTGCTAAGTAGTTAATGAAATAGTTCTTTATTTTCAGATTCGTGTTCGATTCCTCGCTGTGACTAAAATTTTTGTTTTCTTCGACTAATAAAAAAAAAAAAAAAGATTTATTAGCCCTCTAAAAGGCTTTCTAAAAGGCCTTCTAAAAAACCTTGTAGAATTAGAGGCTAGGGTACCTAAAGTACCCTAGCCTTCCTTTTGCTTATAGGGCATTAAACATTAGATATCAAATCAACATTGGAAGTTTTAGTCTAATTAAATATTTTATTTACATTGGTTCTTGGACTACACATCCAATGTTAAAAGGTGTATATTCCCAGTACGGTATCTACCTTACCTAGTACATTTGCATGATTACAGATTTGTAGAGGTAGGTGTGCTGGTGTGCCTCAATCAGACGGAATCACATTCTTACCTACCTTAAGTACATTTTCCTCGACCAAGTTGAGTTCTATACATACCTCTAGGTACCTAGGTAGACAAGATTAGACTCGCAATAGGTGCTAACTAGCCGTACCTTATGTATTAATCAACGCACTTGGCCTTGAATGTCATCAACACATATAAATTCAAGTGCTAGTTGTTGAAGCCATTCACATGTCTTGCCATTCTTGGCATTAGTGGATACGATCCACACATGGCTACCCTGTATATAAGGTGGACTTTGTCCTCCTTCTCTCATTATTTCTTGCTCTCTCTTCAATCAATCAAGACATTCACCATCAACTCCATCGTCTCACGTGATCACCTCCTTCGTATGGTTCAACACTAGTCTCATCTAACCCCCTACTCCTCGCGAAAATATGCCCAGAGTACACAGCTTCATGCCTTTTCCTTTGTTTATACCCCCTTGCAATTCCATACAAAAGCCCCTCATGCACTCCCGGAACCCTTCATTAATGGGAATCTAGTTCTCCAGAAAACTGTTTTTTCACAATAACCGTAACCGCACGGTAATATCCGTTCAGCTCAGAGTAACGGTTCTTTGGAAAATAACCGTACACTTCAGAATAACCGTTCTAAGAGAATCCCTGGGCTCTAATTGGCTAGAAGAAAACTGGAGCGCTATGTGCCTCGGGCGGGAGCTAAAAGAGTTGAAGAAGCTCCCCTTTTAGGAAGGGACGATGAATCGGGAATCACACAGCTCTGCTCGAGCCATATGCAGGAACCGCGGGCTTGGATGACACTTCGCACAAGTGAGTTTGGAAGTAGCCGCCGCCAGCCCAGCTGCCGTGCAGTTTCTGCAGAATGGCAATCGAGTCGTCCTCGTTGTAGTGATCGTGGACGTTCCAGGTAACAGTGTTTGTCCTCGTCAACGAAAGGTATCTAGTCCAAATGGGGTCGCCAGGTCCAGCTTGTCGCTGCGAAAGTTTGTAGGCGTATGATCGTCTTCTTCCATGGCCTGGTGTCGAGGTCGAAGCGTTCGGGTGTGTCCGTATATTGTGTTTGATCCCGCCAGTAAACCGTCGGTTTTGTTGGTTCTTGGTGGTCTATGAGACCAGGTGTACATTGGTCGAGAAGAAGGGGGATTTTCGACGAGGTGTGGAAGGGTTGTGGGACTCGTGTTAATTCATATCCCGAATGTGCAGCCGACAGTCAGTGTATTGCTCGGGTCTTTGCTTTGCCGATATTGGCTCTTCGTGGCGTGTCTTTCGGAGACCGCCTACTTGGCCTTGATGTATCATTGCGGTCAGAAACTAGTCGACGATGAAGAAATACGGACAGAAAGCTAAAGGAATGAAGAACTCACCATGCCCTCCTCGGCACGCGCCTTCTTCAAAGCGTCCTGTCGTTCTACACAGCGATGGCAGAAGCCGAACTCAATTTTGCTTTTCCTCTTCATTGGCCTTGGACAAGTGATGGGCTTGTTGACCCGCGGAGCCTTGAATCCGAACTGACGTTGGAATATCTTTTTCGCGACGGCCTTGCACACCCACTCCTGGTCCGTGTTGTGACCACAGATAGTGTAGGTCTTCTGTACGGAGAGGCACATTTTGAAGCAGATCCCAGGAGAGTTTCTGCTTGGGGGTTCTGTTGGATGTGGGAGAGTTAGTTGTTGGTCGTCGCTTTAGAATAGCTGCTTCAAGCGAACCAGACAATGCCGCTCGTTATGGTTGATTGTGGTAGATTGATTGAAGTAAGAATGGTGAAGTCGGTTTATACGGTTTGTAGGTAGAAGCACATCGGCGCCCCTCGCCATATTCTCATCCCGTTCCAAAGCTGACCTTCACCTGCTCGTGAATGGTAATAGTCCACTGTCCATGGTTGCGAACGCATGCTTGCCAGATTGACCGCTACCCCTACGGCCGTTAGTGATTTGAAGCTGACGAACCTTGGAAGTTGGGCATCGCCGTCACTTCAGATGATAAGCTGGCGACACCTTGAGTTGTTGACCCACGCCAAGCGAGCAGCCAAGCATTCAAGTGAATAGCCCTGAGTCTGTTGCTGTTGTTCATGGAGGAGTTAGTCGGCACTGAAAGAGATTAGCTCGGTCCAATGCTGAACGATAACCGCAGCATGGAGAGCGGCGGCGGGTGTGGTGGGAGCACATTGTGTGGAGGGTCATTGTTGCCTTGCACATGTTGGTGATGGGTACCTCTACCTTGTGATGGGGATGGAGATGGTGTAGGCCATTGGACTTTTATACATGTCGGCCTGGAAACATTGGTGAGTCTACCAACATGGTCAGTCTTGAGTCATAAACGCGTTGGACCAAGTAACCACCATGGAGGCTTCCTCCAAGTTCGAGAAGGAGCAGATTGAACGAGGAGGGAAGGAGTGCGTGCCAATAGCAAATGCAGACAGATAAAATGGCAAGGACGGAGATTTTTCAGGGAAAAGTTTAGCAGGAGCAAAGATCCATGTTTGTAATCCGAAGGCCACCGTCGTCGCCCACCTGAGCGCATGCATGTGGGAGGTGCATCTTGGAGAATTCAGTGAAATAAGATGGAGCACTATCGTTCTTGGCGTACCTTGGGGCGTACTGCCGTTAGTGAAATAACAGGCTGCCGAGGCAAGCGAGTACACTCTAACGGGACCAGCCGCCATCATCACATCAAGTCACATTCAGTACCATCATCTCGAGCTTTACTATCTGCAACCTTTAAAACCTTCCTTTGTTCCATCCGAAAATGACCCATGGTCTCAGAACCAGCAAAATCCTGGGTGGTATAAGGATTAGATCAGTGTCTCGTTTCTCAACATATTACAAGCGCGGTTAGTTTAATGGTTAGAATATCGCTCCGTAAGACCCAACCTTGTGGCTTCAACCGGGCAAGAGCGAGGACACGGGTTCGATTCCCGGGCCGTCGCCTACTACCTTCTTTTTTTGCTTTACTGCTGCCTTTCTCTCTTCTTTTCTCTTTTCAGCTGCGCACCCCATTTTAGCCACTCATTGGTTCTCCAGTTCTTTCCTCTTCCAGCCTACTACCTACCTGACTTGGCTCCCTTTCTGCGACCGTCTACCGCCGTCTATCCCAACATGAAGTTCCCATCGTCCACACAGGCCAGCATAATCATCGTAAGTGCGCTTTCAGACAAGAAAAAATTCACCAAGCTTAATGAATCAAAAAGATACTGTACTAACTTTTATATTGTGTAGCTGCCCGATCAAGACCTAGCATATCCTCTGCGCTACCCCCAAGAGGCCTTTCTGCATCTCATCTCTTGCTTCCAAGGTACACAGCTCTACCCCTCTCTGTTCCCAGCTCGTGCCCTTTCCCCTCCGCTGATATTTCCTTTGTCCCAGATTCCCGGACGAACCCATCTTCCACCCGCAGCCCACGAATCGCGCGACAGACTTCTGACCACCCAAACGAACCAAACGACGAACCACGACCCCGTAAACCGCGAGCGGCTATTCCATACAGCTGGTCCTTCTTTGGCCGAGCACCTTACTTTTCCGTTACACCGCCCTTCTTCCCTCTCTTCGACCGTCTACCGTCGTCTACCCTCACAGGCCACCGTGCTGCTGTGGTCAACTCCGCCTAGGCCGGAACACGTACAATCGTCGCAGTCGCAGTCCTGCGGACAAGTAGACGACTCCGAGATACACAAATTTAATATATCGTTACACAACTCCGATTGAGAGGGAGGCGCGGACTTGGGCTGCATCATGGAGTCGTTGCTTGGAAGGAGTAAGGTTGTTAAGGCCGTGATCTCAGTCTCGAGAGCATTATTGTGGCTAGCAACACCGAGGCGGCTTTCATCCATGTGGAAGGAGGATGAGTCGCTGGATGATGCGCTTGCAGTCGAACCAGCATTGGTTGGAGGGTTCAAGGTAGACCCTGGGCCTGAAGCTTCAACACCACTGATGGCACGAAGGGGGGCATACCGGCTTTGCTGAGTCTTCGTGACGTGGTAGGATGGAGCGGATGGTACAGGAATCCTGGACTTGGATTCATGACGACCAACGGAGCGACGCTCGGAGCGTGAAACGGGAATCGTGGTCGTGGAGATGCTGCTTCGGACATTCACGGCCTTATTGACCGTACACTCTGACAACTGCGCCATTTTGGACGGCTTGCACGCCTTCATGTTCTCGCAATCGACAAAGGGACCACAAGGAATCTTTACGGGCTCCGCGCCATCGACGGTAGCACCACAACTGCTACTGCTACCAATTCCGCTCCAAAAGCTTCTGGCAGCATGGAAGGATGTACCCGACGCGGAGCTCGGTATTGGGTTCTTGGGAACGGGGATCTTGGATGACATGGAGAGACCAGAGAGACGACCAATGACATCAACAGTCACATCACCCGGGGCTTGAGCCGGCTTGACAGGAGACTTATTGTTGGAACCAGCCTTGATGTTGGAAACCGACTTGGAAGAAGAATAAAGATTCTTGCTATCTCTGACGGATGGGGGAGATGGGTCGCTTTTCTCAACCGCGGCGGTAGCAGGCTTTGTGTCGGACGGACGAGGACGAATGGTACCCGCAGCACGTCTCGGCTTCTCCTTCAAATATGAGACGGAGGGTGGTTGCGATGAGGACGGTTTCTCATGGGTTGTGGTCTGCGGAACATGGCGCTGTTGGGGATGGCGACTATCGGGACTGAGAGTGATGACCTCGGGTTGGTATTCGAAGGAAAAGGTCCGGGCTTGGCTGGGTTCATGGAGCTGAAAAGTCAAGAGGTTAGCGAGGTTAGGCTTCCTCAGCTACGAGGGATAGCTTACCTGAACTTCAAAAGAGGGAGCAAAAGACGGGATGCTATGCGCAGGCACAGCTTGAGATATGAGAGGACTTGGTGGGCGTTGCGGAGACTGGCGATCTCGAGTCGTCAAGGTCACTTTGATGGTCGCGACCGTCGTGGATGGGCGACGGCTCGAGTAGGACGACTTGGATGCTTTCGACAATGAGCCGTTGCGCTTGGGTCGTGGGAGGCTCGAAGCCCTACGTCGACGCAAAATACGAGGCTGCTCTTCCTCCGGGGCTTGCTCGACATCGGGCTTGTGTTTCTCTGACTCCCTCCCCTTTGTCTCCACTCGCAACCCTTCTGGAGTCGGTTGTTCCAACGGATCGGCCCATTGCACCGTCTTTTTGGTCTTGCCCGGCCCGGAGGCACGAGGATGAGGCGAGGGCGCCCGGTTCCTTGGAGGTGGAGAGGATCTCGACCTCCTTCTCAAAGCGTCGACAAGCGGACTGTCTCCTTTGGGGTACAGCTCCGTGGCTCCCTCGTCGCAATAGGTCTCGACATACTGTGACTCTCTCATCGCGCCGTCCCTTTTCTTCGATATGTTAGGCCGGTGTAGGGGTCGGCCCTCCCTACGAGCGGAGCGCAGCTCGTTAAAACGATCAGGGATCTGGATCGAGGTGGTCGACCGATGAAGGTGTTGAACCCCTTCCTTGCGCGCGGTGCGCAGCTCGTGAAACCGATCGGACATCTGGTGGGTTCTTAGTACCTTATTTTGTGAATTTTTCACAAATCCTGACGCTAAGAAGCAGCTTACCTTGATGTGGTGCAGTATTGGTGTAGTCTAGGGTGTGAGATTACTTGGTTGTGTTCACTTGCGAAGATGATGCAAGAAGGAAACCAGTACCGTCCTTTCCACCCTCAAAATGAATGAGATATACCCCATGGCTCAGGTTGACTGTTACTACATGGTCGCCTCCAGTCCCCTCAAGGCAGCCGTCGCTATGGCGACTGGATGTGGTGTTGTTGTTTGCTGAATGGTGAACACGGGTGAGCTGCAACATTGTTCATGAATACCAGAATCCGGGATAACAGCCACCGTCGATCCCCATCAGTGGCTACCTACGAATAGGGATTATTACGAGCAGCATGGTGTAGTCGATATACTGAGTGGGAGGGGAATAGAAACGGAGAAACGGCAGATGGGGTGATGGCCTAAAGGCAAGGGAGACACTCGATAAAAAATATAAGTTGGGGGTAACGCGTGATATATACAAGGTATAATAGGAATAAATAGACCCATAGAGGTATGCTCTGTCGAAATCTGGATCGAAGTGCATCTCTATGTTCTGGCAATTTAAACTGCCAGCACGATTGTCGGGACGGCATTGATGGGCCGACAACTAAAGCTGCCAAGATAGACGATTAACGCAAGTAGCACCTTTTGAGTCAAGTTTTCTGTTAGTCTAGTGCAATAACAGGCCACCAAGGGCACGGTAGTGGATTACCCCCGACAGGTCCAACGCCATCACCACATACATCAAGTCAAATCACAATCAACAAGTTAAAATGGAACATGAGGGTATATTGCATGCGCTAAGAGGCCTTTAACATCTTCTTCCGTCCCCAAGTTCCTCATTCCGTATAGCAGGTCTGTGCACTGCCGGAGCTGTCCGTGTTGTCTCTGCACTAACACCCGGCATGCATGCTGGTATCTCATGGCCTGCACAGTTCCGGTCCATTTCCTTTCATTTCTCCTTTCAATCCACATCATACTCCTACATCCATCCCATCGCGTCCACATTCCGACATCTCTTCCGTCTCCTGTTATCCTCGACACTCTTCCGGTACCTGTACCTATCTTCCTTAACCCCGCCCAGCCTACTCTTTTACTTCCTCTCCCTACACCTCTCGCTCTCCTTCTCGTTCCCGACACGACGAGCCACGGTATTAGACTCGGTCAGATTCATGTTCTTCCCGTTGCTCCACACGCAATCGTCGCAATCACAGTACCGCTCGTGTTCATGTTGCGCTCCCGGAGTCAAAGAGGAGGAGTCTGAGCGGCAGAAGTCCATTATCTCGTTCCACAGATCGGAATGGATGGACGGGATATGCTCTGCTCCCATCGAGCTTGAGGTTGCGGTCGTGGAGATGGAACTCGTGCTGCCGGAGTTAATATCGCTGCTTGCGTTGCAACCGCCGAGGTGGCTGTTGGCCGTGTGGTAGCTCGACATGGATGTACAGCTCACTGCCGAACTGGAAGCTGTGATGATGGCTTTAGCACGCTCCTGGGACTTGCAGTGGGAGGTCGAAGCCTTGCTGCTGCTAGTATATTCACCGCTCATGGCATTCCTTTCTGGACGACAAGGCAATGATGACGAGCCCTGGGGTATCCGAGAACGGCCTGTGACAGCACTAGACGGCATCCAATCACGCACACCACCGTTGCGAGCAGCACGCCTATCATGCAAGAGACGGCGACTACCTCCTCCGTTTACCGTATAAGTCGACAAGCTGGACATCATCGAGGTCCTAGGTAGATCCTTGGTATTGCGGGACAAAGTAGAGGTAGGCTTGGAGCTCGGGCTGAAGCCAGATACAACAGAAACAGCGGCACAACTGCTCGAGGCACTGAGATCACTCCAGAAACTCTTGGCCGACTGGAACGATGGGACAGAGGTTGACGAGGGCATCGGCTTGGAGGGTATTGGGTTGGATCGAAGCGGCAGTTTGGATGGACTACTCAACTGGGACCGGTGTTCACATCTACTGCGACAGGAGCAGGCTCGGAAGTTGGGGTGAAAGTGGACTTGGGCTTGGAAGCATCACCGTCACTTGCACCTGAACTGACACTCTTCTCGGCCGAAAACGTCTTGGCGGTTTGGAACGTCTTTGTGAGTGGAGGGGGACTTGGGAAGTGAAGCAGCCCGAGTGATACTTCTGGCTTGGGCAGAGACGGTTGAAGAAGAGTTCTTGATTCCGCTGCTATCTTCAGTGCGAGCTGGTTCTTTCTCGGACTTGGGGTGGAGTGCATTACAGGTTCTGGTGGTACCGTGGCGTCTCGGCTTGGCCTGGAGATATGATGAGGTTGACCGAGGCGGCGGCGGCAAATCGTTCTTCGTGGTGGTTGAGAGGCGGCCCTGGTGAGCGGAGCTGAAGCCGACGATAATGACTTCCGGTTTATCATCGAAGGAGAAGTCGCGGAGTGCTGTCGAGATCTTGTCCTGCAAGTTACATGGTCAGCGTGATTCCCGTCATCTTCTGGGGGTTTGGGATGTCTTACCGTACATGTAGCTTCAGGTGCTGAAGACGACGGAGGAATTGCT
The DNA here is from genome assembly GCA_030685235.1 of Copromyces sp. CBS 386.78. Taxonomy (NCBI): domain Eukaryota; kingdom Fungi; phylum Ascomycota; class Sordariomycetes; order Sordariales; family Sordariaceae; genus Copromyces; species Copromyces sp. CBS 386.78. The sequence continues at coordinate 411,765 of MU839085.1, forward strand.
GGAATCTTATGACTCCGGCGCGGCGAGATACGCAACGGAGCGGGGACAGCCTGGGGGATCAGGGGACTTGGTGGTCTGTCTCGAGCGGCGATCCTCATCCGGTTGGTCGTGTTGGACCTCGACACGGTCACGGCAAACTTCAGTCTTGGAATCGAAGAGCGCCTGTCTCGGCGCAAGGCGCACGTTTGGACGTCCTGCAATGTCGTTTCCTGGTCCATCTTCGACTTGGCTGGTTCTGCTGATGAGTGCTCGCCTCGATCCTTCTCTTTCTCCGTCGACTTTGTCTTTGCCGGTCCTCTCTTCATCGCCGACTTCGTCCTCAACGTTGCAGTCGCCGGCTCACTCTTTTGCTCGGGCGACTCTTGCTCCAACTCATCCGCCCACTGGACCGTCTTCTTTCCACATACATCTCTCCGGCGCGACCTCGAGGCATTAGGATGGGGCGTTGGAGCCCGAGTGCGAGTGGGCGTCCATGTCGATGACCGAGACCTGCCCCGGAGTGGGTCGTCTGGACATCCGTCGTCCTCGGAACTGGAATCTCCCTCGTGTCGATAATGTTCGACTGCGAATGCATTGTATGGAGCTGGACGACGATGGCGGGATTGATTTGCCCGTGGCTTCTTTGCTTCCTTGTGTCTGGACTTCTGGGTATCGCCGTGGTGCAACTGGACCTCTGGGCTTGCGCTGTCGACGACGAGGGCGAGCTCGCTGAGATGACAATTTGGTAGTTTGTACATCTTGATGAAGGCAGATACGATATCGAAATGCTGATTAATGGAAGGTGTTGTCGGCGTTGCAATGACTACCTTACCTTGTTGAGTCGGCTATGGGTGGCGGTTCACTGAAATGACTTGTATTGTCACAGTTATGATTATGATGCAAGAAGAGAGCCATGAACTCCCCTTCCACCGACAAAATTCATGGGATATAACCCATGGTCCAGGTTGACTGTCGCCAGGGTTCCCGCAGTCACTGTATCTGAACAGTGTCCTCTACATATGTCATGACCGGTGTGGTTGTTCGCTGGAAAACCTGGAACAGCATGACTGTTCATGAACATGGGTTTGGGTCATGAACCGGCCTCGGGATTGTGAACAGAGTTGAGGATACGAAGAACCAAGGCATGAAGTAAGATCTTGGTAGGTACCTAGGTATTTGATGGATACGAGTCGATTCTTTTTTTTTTCTTTTTTTTAAACAAAAAAGGAGCAGTAACATCAACTTGAACAACACAATAATGTTTATATATAAGCAGTAAAGGCCGAGAATAGGGCCATCAACCATATTACCACTACCAGCGACCCTCAACTCCCATCACGAATAAACGGGTTAGGTATAGGCAGAGTTCTTTAAGAGTCGTAGTATCGCCAATACAGCTTAACGAAGGACGGAAATGGTATGGGAACATGTTGGTTGATTCAAGAAGGATCTAATCGATGTATCTGGAGAAGGTCCCCTGCAAAAGACGCCCTAGACACTCAACAACAAAACGAGTTCGGCATTTTATATAGAACAAACACAATTAACAAAAACGCCTCATCATACCCACTCATCCCAGATTCCATCTCATACATGTTCACCTTCGACTTATAGGGTGTGAAAACATGTTCCGGCGATGGCATCAACAATCTCGAGCCCGAAGCGATTGTCAACCAAGACTGAGATGCCACCTTATCTCATTTACTTAAGAACTTGCGGTGAATTTGATAGTACGGTAACGTATCGACAAAGAAACACCGACCGAGCTCAAGGTTGGACCAGCCGGGCCCGTTGTGCTGAATCGGGGGCTCCGACGGTGATGAAGCGAGCTCTAGCAGCCGAGCTCTCGCACCAGACGACATCAAGAAGCACGACAAAGCACAAGGTCCAGCTGATTTAACAGAAAAGTTTTGCTAGCAGTAACTACACGACTACCCTTATGCAAATACCAATGACTATTGCCGTCCTATTCCATCCGCTTGTTCGCCAAAATGTGAATCCCAGAAAGGTTGAGCGCCCTCCAACGCTCAATCCACCGTGATATCTGAAGTATTTGTATACTCGTAACTCCTTTTATAACCGCTCGATAAAACGAAAACCGAAGACAGGAACCAGAATGTATAACCATGTAACGATATCCACCACAACTCCAACTTCGCTTCATATCTTCTACTCCCCTCACACTTCCTCACTTCCTCCACAAACACTTAGAGAGTAGTAAGGTACTTGATAACCTTCTCTCTTTCCTCAACAGGCATAACGCTCAGGACGTCACGGACACCCTTCCAGGCGGCGTCATCGGATCCCTTAGAAGCGGTGCGGATAAGGTCGCGCATTTCCGAGGTGATTTGCTCAGCCTTGAGGGCATCAATCTTGATACCGACCTCGTGACGGTTCTCCTCGTACCAGACGGCAACCTCACGGTCAGCAGTATCGAACTTCTCAATGCCGCTCCAGGCCTGAAGAAGCTGCAAGTGACGAGCGCGCTCCTTGGTCGAGTTGGCAGTGAGAGCCTTGCTCAGGGCACCGCCAGGGGTGGTGGCGGAGATAATGCGACGGAGGATGTACTCCTCGTTGAGTCTTCTGCGCACACGCCAGTAGAAGAAGCGGCGGGCGTTCTTCCACTCAAGGATCTCGCGAATGACACCCTTGGCCTTCATGCGACCAGCGCGATCGTGGAGATCAGCGAACTGCAAGCTGATCTGAGCATAAACGGGCAGAAGCTGCTGCTCGCGCTCAGTCATCTTCTTCTTGATCGCATCAGACTCCTCCTTAGGGAGGTTGGCGTCGGCACTCTGCCTCTTGAGTTCGGCATAAACGGGGTCGAGACGGGCCATGGTATCAAGCTGCTTGTCCTTGCGGTACTTGATACCAATGATACCCTCAGGCTCGAGAACGCCACCACGAGCATCCACATCAGCATACATCTCCATGGCGACAGGGTTGATGGTGGGATCGACGACAACCCACGAGCCACCACGAAGCTCGCCGAAGGGAGGAATATAGATGAAGACGGGCTGCTCGAACTTGACGAGGGCGTCAACGATGAAGGAGCCGTACTTGAGAACCTCGTTGTACATGTCGCGCTGACCACCAGAGAAACCACGCCAGTTGGCGAGGATCATGAGCGGAAGCTGCTCGCCGTTGTTGAAATCATTGATGGCCTGGGCGGTCTTGAAGGCGGAGTTGGGGTACCAGACACCACCGGCCTCGTTGGCCAACTGCTCGATCGAGTCAGGGTTCGCGGGATCAGCGGGAGTGATGTTCTCAACGGAGCGGGTCTCGACAGCGATGACACCCATGGGGATACCGCCGAGGCGAGCGCGACCGACGACGACAGTGCGGGCCCATCCGCCGAGGGTCTCGACGAAGGAGTCCTTGTCGAAGAGACCGGGCTGGAAGCCGGTCTCGTCCTCCTTACCGCCAATCATCCACCTGACGTCGTAAGGCTGCTTCTGGGGCGGGGTGTAGACAATGTCACGATCCCAGGTGTCAACGCTGATGCTGATAGGCACAGGGTTATTGCGCTTGTCAGGAACGAACGACATCCACTCGACGATCTTGGAGACACCAGCGAAGTCATCGTTGGCAGTCAAGTGGGACACACCGTTGCGGTACATGATCTGAGTGCCACCAAGCTGCAGGTTGGAGGTGTAGACCTCGCGACCCAAGAGGTTGTTGAGGGCAGGGGCACCAGTGAGAATGATGGGCTGGCCCTCAATCTGGACAGCACGCTGACCAAGACGGACAAGGTAAGCACCGATACCAACGGAGCGGCAGGTGACGAGCGTGCAAGTGAAAATGTCGTTGTAGGCCCTGCTGGTGGCACCGGCAATGAGACCAGAGCCACGCAAGCACTCAACACCAAGGCCATCCTCAGCACCAACGATCGTGACAATCTTGTGGCGCTTCTCGTCGCCTTCGGTGATCTCCTCGGTGATGACACTGTTCTCGAAGCGCTTCTTGGCCGCATCATCAAGGTAGAGGTAGTCGAAGCCAGCCTCAGGCTGGCTGGGGTCCTTCCAGGCAACGCTGAAGTGAGGCATAAGCTCGGTAGCGAGACCCAAGCGGGCACCCGAGTTGGCGGACAGGTAGATGCGAGGAATGCCCAGCTTACGGGCAAGCTCAGTGCACTTGAAGAAGAAGTTGTCCTCCTTGGGGCCGAAAGAGCCGATGTTGAAGGTGATGTCGTTGGCGACAACAATGAACTTGCGACCGCTAGGGTACTCAGGGGTTCTGGCACGAATGAGCCAGCCGACCATGCCGCAAGTGTTGGTACCAGGCTCACGGGAGACCTCGGTCAAGTTGTCGTGGTCATCAAGCACAAGCTCGCCGAACTCAATGCACTCGCCAACAGGGGGCTGCTTCTCGGCAAGAGCAGGGTTCTTCTGGACAGCCTTGGCCCAGCTGTTTTGGATGGCCTGACGGAAGAGCTCAGGGAAGTCATAGACGTACTGAGTGCCCATGAGATGAGCCTTGTAACGCTTAGGCTGGAGCCAGTTCTTGGTGGGATAAGGAGTGTTGACCGGCAGCAAGTGCATGGAGCCGATCTTGGTGGTGCCACCGATGGAGTGGAACACCCACTCGCCCTTCTCCGACTTGCGCTCGGCGTAAAGCTCGACCTGGATGACATATCCGGAGGTGTTGGTGATGATGACACGCATGGGGTAAGGCATGCCAGTGACGGGGTCGGTGCAGATGATGCGAATCTCGACCTGGGCAACACGGAGGCGCCAGCCGCGAGGGCCGAAGCGGTCGAGGAAGCCCTGGAGGGAGTGCTCAACCTCCTCGGGCTGAAGCTGGAAGACCGGGGTGAAGTTCAAGAACATGTGGTTGAGATCGGAGTTGTTATTGCCGATAATCTCCAGAGCATCGAAAATGTCGTTAAGGACACGATCGGCCTCAGAGATGAGGTACTCGGCAGTAGGGATCTCATCCCTCAGACGGCCGGGACGAATAACAGCGCGAGTGAAGTAGCGCTTATCAGTCTCGACACCCTTGCCAATCGCCTCGTACACATGAATGTTCTTGTTCTCAGTGAAGACAGGCTTGATCTTGAACTTGGACAGACGTCCGAGCTCGAGCTGGAACGCAAGAGCTGGCTCGCTGTGACGGATGCTATCGTCCTCAACGTACTCGGGGCCACGGAAAGTGAAGTAGCCAGGGTATGAGCCATTATTGCGACCACAGACAAATGTGATGCGACGGACCCGGCGGGCAACCAACTCGTCCCTGTGCTGGTGCACAAGAGGGAGAATCTCCTTAAGAATCTCCTCATCGCTGCGACCCTCGGCATCACGAACGGCGACGTTGATGACAGCGGAAAGCTCGTCAAACGTCTCCAGGCGCTGGAGAGCAGGTCTGCGCTTCTCGTTAAGATCAGGGATCACGCTGCTCTTCTTGCGGGCCGCGGGAACCGGGAGCTTCTCAAGAGCCCTGCTGAGGAGCTCATCCGCATCATCCAAGAATCTGCAAGGAATGATCACACCCTTGCGGGTTGGTTCATCCTGAGTCTTGTGGGAGAGATAAGACATGTCGCTGATGGAGCTGATGCGCTTGAAGGTGCTGTCCACGGGGGTGCCCGGGGTGGAAGGGGCGGCCGACAGGATAGGCAGGCCGAACTCAGAGTGGCCAAGCTTGCGCAGGGAGAAGTCCCAGGACAAGAACGAAGGAGAATCAGTATCGTCGGCGTGGTACTCAATCTTCTTGAGAATGTAAGCACGGTAAGCGCGGCGAACATAGACCTCAAGGGCAGCGAGGGACACCCAAGGATCCTCATGGGCAAAGAAGAGGGTCAAGACATCGAAGACCGTGTACTTGGAGTCCACAACCTCCTTGATGATGTCCAGGTTGGGCTCACGATGATCCCAGCCAGTCTCACCGTAGCGAGACTCGACAACAGAGGAACGAAGAATGTGCTCCATCTGAGCGGTTCTCTCCTCGAGAGAGGGCAGGGCGCACTGGATCAAGATCTCGCGAGCCTTGAGGGATACCTTGGCAGTCTGGCGAGACTCGAGCTCGGCAAGCTTGCGAAGGACCGGGCGAAGGTACTTGCTGACGTTGCCAACGTTGGGCTTGTTGGGGCGGTACTCCTCCAGAATGGCGAGAATGAGCGAGTTCTTGGCCGCAACCCTGCTATGAGAGAGAACGGTCTGGGTAACCTTCTTGATGTCCTCCTTGTTCTCGTCACGCAGCTTGAGGATGACCTCCTCGTCCTGCAGACGGCGGCCAGAGAAGAGACGCTCGACCTCGACGTAAGAAGTAAGGAGATCACGGATGACGTTGAGCTCATGGACCTTCTGGCCCTCAGCGTACTGGTCGATGACAGTGGTGAGAGGCTCCAGAGTGGTCTTCAGCAACTCGGCGTCAGACTTGGAGACGAGGTTCTCGTCCAGGAATTTGTGGAAGACCTTGCCGAGATTGCGGGCAGGGAACTCGGCGGAGCGCGAAGCAGCCTTGTCAAGGACCTGAGTGAGCTGAGCATCGAGCTTCTGGGGCATGCGAGCATGAAGGGCCGAGAACTGGGCGGTGAACTCGCTGTAGGGAAGCTTGGGGTCACGGAGAACCTCGACTAGGTCCTTCAGGGTCTGTTGCATGATGATCTGGTTGTCGAAGCCCATGAGAATGTTCTGAAGAGTGTCATAGAGAAGACGGAACTTCTGAGCGGGCTTGTTGCCCACGATAACAGGGGCACCGAACTCGGGAAGCTGGCCTAGGAAAGGCTGAGCCTGCTTGACTCGGCTAGGATCATCGAGGGCAAGGATACCAAGGATGTCACCGGCCTCGAGAGTAGCGCCGGGCTGCTTGATGAGCTGGACGATACCATCCTCCTGGGCAATGAGAGGCATGTACATCTTCATCACCTCGACCTCGGCGAAGGTCTGGCCGGCGCTGACGTGCTCGCCGTTCTCCACGGTGTACTTGACGAGCTTACCGGGAGAGGGGGTGCGCAACTGGGTGGGATCGTTCTCCTGCTCGAGCAGACAGGTCTTGCTATCGACCGACATGCGGGTAGCAGCAACCTCTTCCTTCCAGTAGACGTTGTGACTGCGACCGTTGAGAAGGATGAGGAGTCCACCATCGCTCAGAGCGCGGACGCCGACGGTGCACTTGGAGCCGTTGATGAAGAGATGGTAGCTATCAGCGCTCGACCTGGTGACGGTGAACTTGTAGCGGTAACCCTCGTAAATAAAGTCAACGGGGAAGACGGTCTTGAGAATGTCCTTGGAGGGGACCTGACCCTTCTCGAGACCGGCGCGGTACTCGGCCATGCAGGCTTCGCTCGCAATGTGACCCTTGGTGACGGCACCGCAAACGACGGCCAGGATGGGGTCGGGACGCTCAGCAGTGAGCTTGTTGGAGATGAGCTCATCGAGCCAGCCGGTAGTGATGGTGTTGTCCTCGAAAGCCTCAGTCTCCAAAAGCTTGATGAGGTACTCGACGGTGGTACGGAAGTCACCGCGAATGCTCAATTCCTTGAGGGCGACGACCATGTGCTTGCGCGAAGCGGCACGGTTCTCGCCATAAGCGAAAATGTGACCGAACTGGGAGTCGGAGAAACTGTGGATACCACCGGCAGAACCGACGGAGAAGTAACCCCAGACGTTGGAGCTCGAACGGAAGTTGAGATCGTGCAACACACCGTTGGATGGCTTGAAGCCCTCACCGGGATCCTCCGAGGTGATACGGCAGGCAGTGGTATGGCCCTTGGGGGTGGGCCTGCGCTGCGTCTTCTCGGACTCGGGGTTCTTGAACTCGAAGTCGATCTCGGTGGCAGTCTTGGGGTCGACTCCGTAGAGAAGTCTGATGTCGCGGATGCGGTGGAGGGGAATACCCATGGCAACCTGGAGCTGAGCAGCCGGAAGGTTGACACCACTGACCATTTCAGTGGTAGGATGCTCGACCTGCAGACGGGGGTTCAACTCGAGGAAGTAGAACTTGTCATCGGCGTGAGAGTAGAGGTACTCGACGGTACCAGCCGAGACGTAACCGACGAGACGACCAAGACGGACAGCAGCATCCTCCATGGCCTTGAAGGTAGCGGGCTTCGCGATGGTGACGGGGGCCTCTTCGATAATTTTCTGATGTCTGCGCTGAACAGAGCAATCTCTGCCGAAGAGAGAGATGTTGTTGCCATACTGATCAGCAAGAAGCTGGACCTCCAAATGCCTGGCGCTGTCGGCGAGCTTCATGATAAAGATGGGCGAGCCGGGGATTTCGCTGGCGGCAGCATTGTAAAACGACTCGAAGTTGTCCTCGCTGAGGACCTTGCGGATACCTTTGCCACCACCACCCTCGGAAGCCTTGATCATTACTGGGAAACCAATCTCCTTGGCCTTCTCGAGACCCTCCTGCCACGAGCTGACACAGCCCTTGAGGTAAACGTTATCGGGAACCGTAACAATGCCGTTGTCGTCGACCGTGACCTCCTTAACACCGGTACCAGACCAAGGGATACAAGGAACGTCGGCGTGCTGGGCGACAATTGTCGAAGAAATCTTGTCACCGAGAGAGCGCATGGCAGAACCCGGGGGACCGATGAAGACAATCTTCTTGGGGGAAGCCGCAAGAGACTCGGGGAGCTTGGGATTTTCGGAGGCGTGACCCCTATTCGCACAGTCAGTATCACTCCATCAACGCCAGAAGCACGACTCTTGTCTACTCACCAACCAGCCCACACGGCGTGGACATCCATGCGCTCGGCAATATCAACGATAAGCTCGACGTTGGCATAGTTGTGGTTATTTGTGCCGCCGGGGACTTCGACGTAGTGATCGGCCATCCTGATGTAATCGGCATTGGCCTGCAAATCTTCGGGGGTGGCCATAACGGTGAACTTGATGGCGCGCTCGTCGCCGAATGTTTCGTAGGCCCATTTCCTTACTGAGCGGATCTCCTTGACGGCAGCAATACCGTTGTTGGCAATAAGGACCTGGAGAACAGATAGACGTCAGCAAATTGTGTGTTGGACTGCCGGAAGAGCGAAGAAACGTACGTTGGTAATGACAGTGTGGCCGTCGTGGGAAGCCACAAAGTCCTTGACCTTGGAGGGAGGGGCATTTTCGAGCCTGTTACCGCCAATGAAATGGGGGGCCAAGTTGTGCTTCGCGGCGTACGAAGCCTTGACGACGGCGTCGCTGCTGGTCGTGTCCGCCATTTTGTCTGTAAATATGTGTTATTTCGTCGAGTCGAAGGAGTCGTCGATGTGGATCGAATGCGGTGACGAGGAAGCCGCTCTCGATTTTACACTCGGTCGCCGTAAATTTCCCGAAACAGCCGAATTCAAGTATCGGTCAGTGGATTGTCTCGGTTCTTCAGCTCAGCTCAGCTAGCAAATTGCCTGGGAAAAGTGTGCTGCTGTCAGTTTCCAGCTCCTCGAAGAAGCAATGGTCTGGTGTTGTGGGAGGGAAGCTGGTGGTGATTAAAGTTTATGGAGGGTGGTGCGTGCGGTGGTCGCAGCAACTTTTGTTGGCTTTGGGTTTGGGACTGGGGTAGAGCGAGTTCGAATTGTGACGAGTCCAGTCCAGGCACGAGCAGGAGGGGAGACACTGGGAACCTGCTGCAGTGGGCGCCGCTTGCAGGTGCAGTGAATGGCGGGGAGTGGAGGGGCATGCAAACTCACCGAGTCAAAGTTGTCGTGGAGAAGTGGAAAGTGGTTGGAAAATTACGAAACAAGTCGCACGGGGTATCTCTGCAGGGATGTAGGGGGGAAGTGTGTGTCGTGCGATTGCTCGATCAATGTCGACGTCAACAATAAACAATGAAAGCCGACTTTGCGCAAGCTCTGTTTTTCGAGTGAGCAAGGGGCTGAGGTGCAGCAAGAAAAGATCTTGAGCTAAGTGGAAGATGGAGGAGGGAGGATTGCCGCACGCGATTGCCTTGGGTAAAAAGGTCTTGGTGGAAGGAGGAGGAAGACGACGCGGAGGGACGACGAGATTCCTGAAGCAATAAAATGAGCGAGGACGGCAAGACCAGACCACAAGACCAGAAGGAGGAGTGAAGGAACGAGGACGGGAGGGCAGCAACCTGGAAGTAGGGCACAGGAACCTTAAAGATACTCGGAGGTGAAGGGGCAAAAGCGAGCCGACGCCGTGAAAGATTCGTCGTAATGCCGGGGTATTGCATCCGAACTTTCGAAATTGTGCGACATTGAGACGAAACTTTGCAGGTTTGATGGGAAATCGAAGCCACAAGTGGGGCAGTCGGGTACAGGTACTTCCCGCTCGGCCAAAACTCCAAAACAATAAAACGGCCCCCCGCAAAGACAGCCATGATCTCGGACAAGTTCAGCCCGTCTCTTTCAAAAATGTATAAATAACTGAAAGCGACGCCGTGTTGATTAAGTGCACTTGAGCTTCCAGTTCATACTTCCTCTTTCTTGTTTGTCCCTTTGATGCTTCTCCCATGTTCCGTTGTGACATTTCAACCCCGCCAAACGGTATCGCTATCGAGGTCAATCTTGCCATCCGCTCCCGCCTATCGAAGGCGGTGAAAGGCATCAAGGTGGGATTCGCCCTGGGAACCTTTGGGGTTCGTCAATTGGAGAAGCCAGGGGCCAGGGCCAAGCCTGTTACCCAAAAGGGCAGCAAGGGAGGGGTGGATTTAGCCAAGATACCATTTGTGGGTCCCATGTTGATAGCTGCCAGCCATCACCCAATCACAGAAGACGATTCTCATTGAGACGGGATCGTTGGGGAAGGTCCATTGCTCCAATCATAATGCCAGGAACCGAAGCGACTGCCCAACCACACTCCTGCCAATCGTCAGCTTCGTACAGCAATTTGTTGTGTCCACAAGTTCTTGATTCTTCTCGATGTCTTCTTTCATTTGGACCAAAGACATGTTGTTGCTCGAACTGCCCCAGGAATCCCGGTTATGTATCAACCTTCTTGTTGTCTCATGAGGCACGGCCCAAGTCCGGATGCAGTCATTTCAACGCCGCATACGGACATGATTTAGGGCAACCTGAACCATGACATGTGTGGCAGGTCTCTTTTTTTTTTTTGCATCATTAAATCCCCTTGTGCTGTCGTCCTTTCTTCTACTTTCTACCTTCAATCATATTGGCATCATGTCCCACCTGTTTCTTGTCTTCCGATGATGTCTCCGTCACAACCATTACGTTGAAGATATCTCAGACTTGCAATCCAACGTCCAGCCAACATTTCTCTTTCTCAAGTCTCAACCCAACCACGGATTCAGCAACAACACCGAATCATGGGGACAGTGGATCTTGACTTCCCAAGTCATCTCTAGCTTGTCCTCGGGGTTCCGACATCCGAGAGACAGCTCGGCTTGAGAGCTGACGTCTGGTGTGACATGGACGCATGTAACCTCCGTCCGATACATACCCCGGTGGAACGTGGGGAAAATGAAAAGACCATTGCTTGAAGATGCCAACACAAGGACAACATCGCCGATGACAGCCTTCCAAAACGAACATTGGCGGCTGACTGAACGATAAGCTCGTCATCACCATGAGGCTGACCGAATCTCTTAGATACGGCGCACCCAAGTAAATGTCCGATGATGAAAAGGCACCGAAAGTCACATAGACTTACATCGCCGCATCAAAGCACCGATGGCACTAGGTGTAAATTCCGGGCCGTCAGGGTACACCAACCCCAAGTGGCGTCGGTGGGTCACACCGTAACGGCATGTATGAAAATTACGATGAGATCTCCGGTACGTACCCCCAGATTTGTTGGGTTCGCAAAACCTCGAACGGAAACCCCCCGACATTGGCCGAACCTCCGGGCGTGAAAAGCCTTGCCCTGAAAACAAGCAAAGCATCATCCACGGAGGGGTTGAGCCGGCCAAGGATGTCCGCTGGAGGGGATCGGCACAGCAGCAAACGAAAATGTTAGTGCTGGCGCTGGGCCCCGCAGATCCCCAACATGTTGTCCGCGCCCGCGGGAACGGCACCCTTGCTTCGCCTAACAAGTCTGATTTTGCTGCCCTAAAATCAACCCTTTGGCCCGAGCGCATATAGGTTGGTTTCTTTTGTTGACGGCACAGAGGTCAATTTTCCTTGATATCGAAAGTATTCGAAACGGTTCTGACTCGCCAAATTGGACCCCCACAGCCATGTGCACCTCCTCCGCAAAAGGGGGCGGCTTTTGATCGATTTGCAGCTTTCTTTCTGATCGGTGATCGGTGCGCAATGCCACAAATGCCATGCGCCAGGGGCTTTCAGACTCGTCGACTGTGCAGTATCGCAGACAGTTTCCTGATTCGGGGATATCGTTTAAGCCCGCGGAATCCGAGGAGGAGACGAGCGGTGTTTTGACGTGAGAGTTATTGAGCTCAAAACCAATTCTTTGCCCCGAGCTCGCTGTTCACTTGACGGTTCTGCTTTGGTACTCGCCAAATTCCCTCAACAACCCGGCTCCTGGCCAGATCCAAAGGAGATAACATAGAGGTATCTGTGCGACAACCACACCGGCGGCTTTTTTGACACTCGTGCACCCAGAAAAAATGTCCAATACACTGTGGATAGAAGACCCAATGTCGGGCCGCCCCGTCATCCCTTGCATACTTGTATCTTTCGCGTCCTTCGTACTCACTTCGGGGCCACGAGGGTTTCTTCTTACGACTTGCTTTGGCCTTGGTAAGCCCAGGGCTGCTCGTCGGTCTTCCTCACAGACAATGCTCAAAAAAAAAGCCATTATCCACCAAGAAGTGAAAGTGACAAACGTCCCCCGAAGTCAAATTCCACATCTTCCCACGCAGAGGCCAACTGTTTGATGTCGTCCCTCCCCTGCCTAGTTCCCCAGATTTTAGGTTCGTGGTGACCCACTTTGCGCCTCTCAGTTTGACATCAAAATCGTACGATTTTCTCTCTTCTGGCCCAGCCCTACCAACTACCGCCCTACCGTCCTCCCGGGACTACCTATCACATGCTGTTGATTGACTGTGCAACACGCGCGCGTGCGCGGGATGAGCGGCAGAATCACGGTGAGAGTGTGGTTAGTTCAGCCCTATGGGATAAACACTGGATGATGCGCGGTCGTTTTGTAATGGACAATGACGGCGCGATTGAAAAGCCATGGTCCTGGATAGTGGGCTTGGGCATTATCGTGGCATGTGAAAGAGGAAACGTCTGTCGCTCTCGACCTTGTACCGGCGCCTCCGGATCATCGCCTATCAGTTCTTGATCCAATTGTTTCATGTTTTTTGCTTAGGTATTTAAAGGCAGGGTCCATTTCGCTCATTCGTCTACGTGGCGGAATCAGTCTTACATCCATTTATGCTATCACATCTTACACACCCCATGATGTTGGCTTCTCAACTGCGGCAACGAAATCATTCAATCACAATCAAGATTAGCTTCTTGTCACATGTAAAACCCCCAAATACTGGTGGACCCCTGCCACCATCATCAATCTGGTTTGAGATTCCTCAGTGACAGCGCGAGACATTCAAAGGTGAATTTGGAAGCACGTCACTTCACTTCTTCAAACGGCTTTGCCCTTGCCCATCAATCAGATTGCATGCGATACATAGGTGGCAGATTGTGCATGAACAAGCACATACGACCATACCCACTGGAAAACTCGGGATCCCGTCCGCTCTCCCATAGATAAGCCAGTGAGGGGAACATTATCTATGGGAGGAGTTTTTGACAGGGGTTTGGATGACTCAGCTACACCTCTGCCGGGATATGAATGTTAGGGCGAGTACGTCAATCCTACAGAAAGTAGGGGAACAGAGGTTAGCGGCTGGACACTTTTCTGCAAGTGCCACGCTGTGGCAAAAGTAAAAAATTAACCCTTCATACGCCGGCAGTGGTGAGAAACGCCGGCGTTTCCAGAAGCGTTTTCATCCCATCACTCACGCCAAGCGCGGCTAAGGCTATGAGGCGGGCTAGCACATTGAACGTTAATTCTAAATTAGGCTTCGATACCATGGTTCTATGGCAGCACACGGTGACCTTTATCCTTCAGCGGCGAGGGCGTAAAGTTGTAGAACTCGCTGTCCTGTTCTAGGTTATCACAACCAAGTTCAAAGCCGCAGGCGGAATTCTGAACCGGAGATGTCGGAGTGGCAGTAACGACCATTCACAAGACTGAGCTTCTTCCCATTGGTCAGCATGGTTAATCCAGAAAGAAGGATAGCATTTCATCACCCATACGAGCCGAATTACTACCTAGTGTGAAGTCAGTCTTGGAGTACCTGTGATGGCAGCCTTGCAGCTGTGCCTTTTGACTGCCATCGTAACTATATAAGACCACTTGAGCGACCGAATTGCCAGCTTCGGCTACTTGTATCTTTTTAGAACATACCCTAGGGGTGTAGTGGTCTGCCAGCGCTGTGACAGTACCTTCAACACCTAGTCGGTGGTATGAAGCCGCATGTTAAACCGCGATCTCTCGCATTTAGACTAAAGAAGACCATGTAGCTGTGGCGACATTACTTCAAGTGTGTTGACTCACCCAAGCACCACCAAGGAAGAGACCACTTATCCGATCGAGGAGAATCGAGGCCTCTACGACTGTACCAAGCTTGGCCATGACTGGTATCACGGGGCGAGAGGGCATCGTCGGAGGTATGGTAAGATATGAGTTGTTGTGCGAAGGAGAGAAAAGGAAGATGTACGTGGAGGACTGGCTATATGGGCGAGAGCCAAGACAGGCCAGTCCGTGCGCGCGCACGTGCAGTGCGACAATGTCACGGGCTAACCCTGTGACAACTGGGCAGTCACGGGTTAATCCCGTAGCATCTGGACCGCACAGGCACCTGCAAAAGGAGAGTCAAGGGATGGAATCGTCTTGCTTCGTAGTAATGGAATACGTCAGCTTGACAATAGTAAAAGGTTACTAGAATTTATAAATTTCCTATAAATTTGCCTATCCTCCCAGACCCTTCTGGTAGCATGCTAGAAAAATGAAATAAAAAGAAAGGAATTGAGAATGATATAGAATACATTATATATCTTGCGAGAAACCAATAAACCAAACCAGTCCTGATACGCTGCCAATGGATATCATCCGTCCCTGGAGGTTACAACTAAACGGTTAGTAATTCGGTGGCAGCCAGAGTACGTTCTGGCCGTTGCAAGTAATCCAAGAACTATCCTGTTCCAAGCTAAACAATAAAGATTAGGGAGTAAACCAAGATCAATTCTTGCAGGAGGAAAGATTGTGAAAGGCTGACTCGAGGTGGAGTTGTCCTCCAAGCCTGCCTCTTAGGATGCAGGGCTGAGTAGCTTAACAACCGCCTCATGCCCATTCCTTGCCGCCCAATACAGCGCTGTCCGTCCAGCCCAGTCGTCCTTAGCATCTGCGTCAACCTTGCCAGTATCGAGAAGCAGCTTAACAACCGCCTCATGCCCATTCTCCGCCGCCCAATACAGCGCTGTCCGT